>PVJA010004715.1:73611-84128 GCA_004027025.1 Myocastor coypus | reverse complement strand
AAAAAAAAAAAAAGTAATGTTGATTTAGAAGGGTAAATGTTTGATCAATCTTATATACCTATATGTATTAATCTAAACTGATCTGATGATGAAAATATGTAATATAACCATTGTTAAATTTAAACAATAAAAAATATTAAATAAAAAATATAAACTAACTCAGAATAGCCTAGTGGCTTCAAAATCATTGAAAACTTAACTTTCTGTTGCTCAATGCACTTGGCTTGGTGGCATCCTCATTCTAAGCATCAGAAAGAACCAAGAGACAAAGAAGCAAAAGGACAAAGGCAGGCTACTTCTTAAGATTTCTTGGGCCAGCCAGATAGCTCAGTGGATAAAAGCTCCTGTTTAGGCAGACACAAGGGCTGGGGGTCAATCCCCTGGCCCACCTGGCCCCCCTCCCCCACCCCACTGGAACAGTGACTGAGACTGGGTGTAGTGGCACACATCTGTAATCCCAGTGCTTGAGGGACTAAAAAGGATGACTACGAGTTTGATCTGTGTAGTGCAACTCTGTAGACCTTGTACTAAAAACATAAAAAAAAGTTCTTATATATTGTTCCCATAGCATTAACTAGACTTAGTCATAAGTGAAAAGTCTCTAGGGCCAAAGTGTGGGACAATTCTATTCTCCTATGTGACTAACAATCTCTATCAGACTGCTCCATATACATGTTATCTTATTCTAGACAGGTATCCAGACCTGAAGTTCCTTAGCTACTATTTTTGTACATGATTATTTGTATATGCCCCTGAGATCTGCATGTTTGTAAACCTATGCTCATTTCAAAATTTCCTTTATTGTATATTTTAGAGTAAACGCAATACTTTCCTCTTCATACCTAGACTCATTCATTTTGAGATTACTTTTTGTGGTTTTCTTCAACTTGGAGGTCTAAGTTGTGTTCCAACCTGATTGACTCACACACAAAATTCCTCTGAGTGAGAAGAATGTGACTAACGTCAGAAAGGATTTTGAATGGAATAAGCCAGTTAAAAGGAGAATGAGCCCTAATCCAACGACTGATGTACTTAGAGGACTGTAGAACATACAGAGGAGAAACCACATCACTTTACAGGTATAAGGTGGAAATCAACAAGTCAAGAAAAAAAAAAAATTGAAATTTTGCTCACGGACTTAGCAGTATTTAGAATAGTGAGAAAAAAATTCTGATGCTTAAACCAGCCAGTTTGTGTTTGTTATGGGAACTCCAGCAAAGTAGTAATTAGTCTTCAAGTACTCTGGATGTCATTAAGTCACAAAAAGAAATAGATGGCATATTATTTTTAGTGTGCCAACTGGAAAGAGGGCATTTGGATAAGTACAATGGGCTACAATGGCAAATCATCTGTTTACCAGGATAGGGATAGAGAGGGCTAAAAGAATGATGCAATGGAGTTACTACTGCCCTTAAGTCTAACCCTAGAGATGAAGGAGTCTAGCACAACTTTCTGACAAGGAGCACACCATCTTCAAATAACTATGCAAGGTAGGAGATAGGGTAATAAATAACTTGATCTCATTTTTTTCCTTCTCCTTCTCCCTCTACGGATCTCCTGTTAGTGCTGTTCACTATTGGAAATCAACTAGAAGAAACCAGGAGCCTGCGAGATGGCTCAGTGGTCTAAAGTGCTTGCTTAGGAAAGCTTAGGCAATTGCATGGACTCGGGTTCGATCCCTGACCACATGCTGCGCCAGCCCCACCCCCAGGGCAGGCTGAGCCAGTCATATTCTAAAAAAAAAAAAAAAAAAAAAAAAAACAACAACAACAATGCAAAACAACTAGAAGAAGCCAAAAAAACAAAATCTTGATGGTCTGTGGAGGTCAGCCTTCCACAGAGGAGGGTGACTACTAGAGTGAAACTGCAGAAACAATAGGAAATAAGCTGGCAAGGGAAGAACTGAATTTTGGTTCTTCTGGATCTTCCCTTCTTCCTTATCCTCCCCTCCCTCCCATGTGCCTATAACAATGTAACAAATATAGTAGTTCACCAAATATTTGGTAATTTAGTGATTTTCACCTACTGCCCATATTTCATGTACTCCACACTTTAGGATAGTGCCTCCCTATTCATACCATAGTTGTCACTCTTCATTCAATCCCTGTCTTTAAGATTAGTGCTTCCCTCATGGATTTTCCTGTAACACACACACACACACACACACACACACACACACACACACACACTCAAAAATGAAAAATCAACTCATTAAAAATTATACTTAAAAAAAGACCAAAGTAATCAACATGATTTTTTTCACCTTTATATTGCTTCACTAAAGGTCATTTTATTGGTGAATATTTCAGGAAGGTTACCAATTTCCTTTCCAAAGTATTAGGATTTCCAGTCCACTTTGTTTCTGACAGCTAAGTAGTATACATTTAGCAGTGTAAACTTTCACATTATATTTCTTTTCCAAAGATGTCTGCCAAATATCAAAGCATAGCTTTTAAAAGATGTACTAACGATTGCTATTGATTACATAACTAAGTTAACTGAACGATATTCTTACAAGAATTACTCTTACTTCTGTTGGATGTTTTCTTAGCTTGCTCTCAGCAGTGAGAACTCCCACATACATTAAGTTACAGTTTGGAACCACTTATTTATGCATCATTCAGTTCTGCCATCTCTGTAGGGAAGTGTAGTTCCTGGCTTTTCTTGAAACAGTGTTTTAAATTTCATTTTAGGGTTATTGGATCAGTGCTGACTGAAAAGAAAACGACTTAGGTATTTTGTGCAATTTTATTTTTAAGCTTTTAATTTTAGGAAGAATTAAAATAATATTCACTTCCAAAATAAGTATGTTTAACCCTATGAAAATTGTCATACAATTTTACGTATCTTTTTCTTACTATTTACATCAGAATTTCTTATCTTTCACCAATCTTCAACACAAATTAGTGTTCATTAAAGGTTATTCCTTCTGGGTGAAGAATGATATCACATTTAACAAGAAGTCTATAATTATTGTGTCACACATATGAAGCTACAAATAGGCTAATCCTAGAAAGCAAATTCAAACTCTCTTTAACTATTTTTTTCTTAATGTGTAATTTTATAATGAAGTAAAGGATATAGTGCCAAATAAGAATACACTGTGGATTTAAGTAATCATCTTATAAGTTTATTTAACTCACCATTATTTTACCTAAGAGGATTGTGATATTTTTTGGTTAAAGAGCCCTCTACTCTTGAAAGAAAGGGGGGAAAATGATGGATTTTATTAAATTCTCTCACTATTCCTTCAAGGCCACTTTATCCATAAAGTTTTGTGCTTTGGACTTAAGACTTTTTAAAAAATTGTTTGAAAATGTTGGGATGTCAAACTTAAAATTTGAAAAGATGCAACCCTGCCCCCATACCCAGTAAGATGTTATCTTGGTTACTTTTCTCGCGCAAAATATCCGACATCCAGAATGAAGCAAGGAAAGGTTTAGTTAGCTCAGTTAGTGGAGAGTTCAGTCCATATTTCACTAGCTCCATGGAACAGTGGCACAGGAGCAGAGAGCAACGACTCATGGTGATAGAAAACAGAAAAAGGAGCAAGAGTAAGCCTCTTTCCCGTTCTTACACTGTACACAAGCTACCTGCCCCAGGGCGGGTGTAGCACTCACCCATTATTCCAGCACCAGACCATGAATTAATTAAAAAACAAACAAACAAACAAACAAACAAAAAACCCTGCCTCATGACCGCATCAGGCTTTGGGGGGACATGTAGACACAAACCACAACAGATGTCTATATAACTTGCCATTATGTAATTTGTAAACTCTATTTTTAGCTACATATACTACTTTACATGGTACTGGGGTGGATTTTAATGTTTAGTAATTTATAGGGTTGAAGGTATTACAAATGAACTCTAGTCAATGCACTTACACACTATTTTATCTTTATGAAGAATTTTTTTTTTTCTTTTAAATCTTTTTCAGATAGGGCCTCACTATGTAGTTCAGGCTGGCCTTGAGCTCATTTTGCAGCATAGGCTGGTCTTGAATTCTCAACAATTTTCTTTCCTCAGGTTCCTCAGTGCTTGGATTATAGGCATACACCTTTATGCCCAGCACATGAAGGTCTTAAAATATGTCTCTGAGGGCTTGGCGGGATGGCTCAGTGGTCTAAAGTGCCTACTTGGGGAAGCTTCGGCGGCTTCAGGGATCGCAGTTCAATCCCCAGCACCACATTCTGCACCAGCCCTGCCCTCGGGGCAGCTGAGCTGGCCAAAAAAATGAGTGAATAAACAAAGGTTCTGAAACAAGAATAAAAATAATATTTAAAAAAATATGTCTCTGATCTCTTTTATGGAAAGGAGTACTCAGTATAATCTCAAAGTGTCCAGAGGCAAATATTTTACACATATAACTCTAAAATTTGTAACTTTGTGTTCCCTGCCCCTCAGAATAAGAAGCAAGCTATAAAACTTTTGGGAAAATATTCCATGGAAATCAATCCTGTCATTTAAAAGAAAAGAACCTTCAAAAGAAATTCACTTCTAGGGGGCTTGCAGGATAGCTCAGTGGTTTAAAGCACTGCTTATGCAAATGCAGTCAGGCACAAGAGACCATGGTTAGATCCCCAGCTCCACAAGCCACACTAGACCTGCCCTTTTAAGGTAGTCTGAATTGGCCAGGGAAAAAGAAAAAAAAAGAAAAGAAATTCACTTCTATACTTACTCAATATCGCACAATTTTTCTTTGAAAGCAAATACATGATTTATTGTATACAGTTATATTTGAAATTTGCCGTGGATAATTATACCACATGTAATTTCTCTGCAATGGACAAAGATATTAAGAAAAGTCAAACTGGTAACATTGTAAACAATTAGACAGGCATAATTCTCATATATTACTGTATATATGTACCCTTATCATAATTTGGACAAATGTAAATAAATGCTTCTATAAAATACTACTTAAAGTAAGATCCATAACAGCACTGTGTAGCAACACATCTGAAATAAAAGAACTTTTCTGTATCTGCAGTTGGGTAGTCATGTAGCAATCAAACACTTAAAACGTAGCTCTAGCATGGAACGTAGAGCTAGATTGGTGAGGTGAGCTTTAGGAGGCTTAGATTCAATAGCCTCCAACATCACAAGCTTTACTGGTGGCACACTGCAATTGCAAAACCTTTGACTGTGTATGTATCTGCTTCCTCTCAGTCCAAAGAGAAGTATATTCTTTCCTTTTTGTTTTTTTGTCTTCTTGAGACAGGGTCTCGCTATGCAGTTGAGGCTGGTCCTGCACTCACTTTTGTAGCCCAGGCTGGTCTCGAACTCACACCAATCCTCCTGCCTCAGCCTCCCGAGTGCTGGGATTACAGGCGTGAGCCACCACGCCCGGCTTCTTTTTTTTTTTTTTTCTTTGCAACATCAATAGGGAGGTGGGTCATGCCCACACACTGTACTCTGTAGAATGATTGTAAGGACAATATGCAATACGTCAACTTTCAAAGAAAAGAAGGGGGGAAAGGAAAAAAAAAAGTAATGTTGATTTAGAAGGGTAAATGTTTAATTGTTTGATCAATCTTATATACCTATATGTATTAATCTAAACTGATCTGATGATGAAAATATGTAATATAACCATTGTTAAATTTAAACAATAAAAAAAGAAAAAAAATTTAACAGAAAAAAAACAAAAAAATGAAAAAAAAAAAAAACAAAAAACGTAGCTCTATGGCTGTGAAAGTAAAATTTACATTTTAGTTTTAATAGCAACATGTGGTGGGTGGCTACCAACTTGGATAGTTCATTTCTAACACCCAAGAATTTCTTTCCTGATTTTTCCAGATCCTACCACACTGCCCCCACTATTATAGGGAAATAATAATCACTGATCAGTTATTTTTCTTACATTTCATAAATGTGGATTCATATTTACTCTTTGCCTAACTCCTTCAGTACTAGGGGGGCCTGAATCCAATATGTTTGTACTGGGCTACATTGCAACACTTACTTTTTGAGCCAGGGTCTAAGCTGCTCAAGCTGGGCTCCAATGTGTGATCCATCTACCTCAGTCTCAGAAGGTTCTACGATTACAGGCATGCACACTAGTTCTGCCAGTCTTTTTTTTTTTTTTGCTGAACATGATTTTCATATTTACTTGTGTGTGCATTAGCCTTTTCTTTTTAACTGCTCAATAGTATTCTAGAGTATGAATGTATCAGAGTTTTTGTAAACTCCTACTGATCAACACTTTGGTCATTCTCAAGCATTTAATATTGTAAATATTATTATTTCATGCTCTGAACTAATTGGAAGTATATATATTATAAAAAGACAATTTGCATTATCTTGAATGAAGAGTCAACTTGATTGAATTATTTTTCTGTGCTGAGATATTCAATTCCAAGAAAAAAAATAATTTGACATTCAAGATAGCTGAGCAATCAGCTGATTTGTGGTAAAGAAAACACAATTAGAAAGGCAACAAAATTTACTGTACTGCTCTCAAAACAATATATTTTAGGTAGGGGTGGGTCTGAGATGGGGTGGTACTTGCTACCAACCTAATGCAGTTTATAGTAGCAACTTGTATAGGTTTTGTGTGCATGCATGCTGGGTATTGAATCCCAGACCCCTAGATACAGTTTCAAATCACTTTTGCCTGTATCAGTCTCTTGTCATTATCACACACCCAGAGAATTTCAGATCCAGTGAAGGCAATTAGTAATCCAGTAGTCTAATTTTCAAGTGCTCTGCATAAGTGCTTAATGAATACTCATAGAAATAAAACCATTTATTTCACACGAGGACTAAGAGTTTTGTTTCTCTCAATTGAAGAAAACAATATTTTAACTAAAAGAAAAATATTTTAAAAATGAGACTTTGCATTAGTAAAAGATTGGTCACAAATTGAAAGGTCAGTTGACATAGAACATGTCAATTTTCAAAACGCTGATATACAACTTTTTGGAAGCAAAACTATGGCAAATCTGTATTTTAGCTTTAAATTTGCATCTTTTGCTTTTTCAGGCATTACTTTTGAAATAACTTAAGTCATTGAATATGCAATAAGGAAACATTTTTGTATGTAACACTGAAATTGAAATTTACTAAGAATGTGCTACAGTAGTTTATAAAATTTATAATCAATACACATGTAATCAGGGCTTTTTCAAGTGGTTTAGATAAAAATATAAATTTTTGTTTTTGCTAATGATTCTAATCTCAGCAAAAAGCAAATTCAAATGATACATTAAACTCACAGAAAAATTAACTCTGGCATTTTAAAGAGCAGAAGTATGCCACTACAGTTCAGGTACTCAAAATAACTACAGTACTGGCAGTTTATTTAATTTATGAAGGAATGTGTGATAGATAATTTTGGGCTAGGTATCTTTGAGCCTACACTGTAGGAACTGTTAACAGGAGCCTAACACTGCTGGGTCTTTTCCGTGACTGAAGAAATGCGTGTAAAATACATACGAACATACAACTATCTGCTTTTAAAAAATGAGGCAAAAGGCAATCCTACTAAGACTAAGAACAGGCAAAGGGTTTTCTCAGTGTGTTCGTAACTAATCATAGTATAAATCAGTAAATATATATACTAGCTATCATATTTCTGATCCTGCAGTTTGAATTGTTAGCTTGGTTGATTTAGTGTGACAGCAATCCTGAAATATTATTAATTATTAAATATCATGAATTGAGACTACCACCCTAAAATATTCTAAATTTTAACTTTACAAAAACTTTATTTCAAACTTAGGAGAAGACCAACTCATGACGTAGGTAAGAATGTATTCAGCCAGCTTAAAATCAATGTTACCATAACCTAGCACAAAGGTCATGCTTTTTACTAAGGGTCATTTCCTCTAAGTACCTATTTATACTTGACAGTTTTGGTCAAACATTATGTGGTTTTCTTGCCTGCAGATTAAAAGCAGTAAATTAAAAGGGAGGGGAGAATAACAGAGCTATGTTCACTGACAGCAAGAAGAAGCAATAGCTGACAGTGAGGAGACAGGGAAACTAAATCAGACAAAAGAACTGAAAAAACGAAGCTATTCAGACCCATATAGTGAAAGCACCCTTAATGTCATTGCAGAAAGAGGACTTTCATCTGTTCTCTGTAAACTGAATATGCTAAATTTAAACTTTAATGGCTGTTGGCCACCACTCTGTTATTTGGTAATGGATCACGAAAGCTAATGTTAGCATTGTGCACTGCTACAGTGTAACTCCGTTGTTTTAAGAATATTTATAAATTCATTAGAGATTACTACAGGCAACAATATTTTCTTAAATTTCACTTCAGTAGGTTTTAAAATGCGCTGACCTCAAATTTCCTAACACAAGAGATAAAATATAACCACTGACTTTGACAACTTTTGTTTTTCCTAAAGTGAGAATATCGTCTACCTAAAAATAGTAGCGAAGCAAGGATTAAATAAGATAATGTAGGTAAAACACTTAGCACAAGATTTGGGGCCCAGAGAAAGTTTAGAACTTTAGCGCTGGTGACCTCATGCCGGCCCAAAGCCCTTATTTGCAGGTGCAAAAATCAAGCCTCAAGAGAACTGACTTCCTAAGTCTCTGCTTCTAACATAACATGTCATTGCTTGGATAAGCTGCTTAGCTGCAAAGGTTCGAGATTTTTGGGTATTGGCAGGGCCCAGGGGCACGCGCCTGCTCCGCTTCAGGGTGGGGTGACACGGCCAAGAATGTGTGAACCACTTAAGTGCTAGCGTCGGAGTTATCAGCGGGTGTTCGCGATGCCAGGCTGCCTCATTTCAGGCCATCGGTGCGCTGGGTCCGTGCAGCAAGGGGACACCAAGACCCTTTGGTTTTCAGGGAAGGGGGCGAGAGTGACGCCAGGTAACAGTTTGCAAGACTTAGCTCAAATGTTTGGTCAACTTTACGAGGGCGAGCGCTCCACTTGGGGTTGCAGCGGGTGCGCACGAGCGAACGGGACCCGGGTCTGCCGGCAGGTCCGAGCGGTCCCACCCGTGCGCGCCTCTCGCCGAGCGGTCCGCCGGGGTGTGCTCCTCCTCCTCCTCCACCTCCGAGGGCGCACTCCGGGCCCTCGTCAGCACTTACTCCCAGCCCAAGGGTAGGGAGTGAAGATGTCGCCTCTTCGCTCGCGAGCGCGGGTCAGACACGCTCGCACCTCCACTGCCCGCGGGAGGCAAGCCAGCTGCCCACGCGCGCCGGGCTCGCCTTCTCTAAGATGGCGGCGGAACCAGCGCTCTCACGCCCCGCCGCCTGCTCTCCCCGGCGCTGTGGCTTCAGAAGGCGGGGGCAGGCGAGGGAGAAACAGAAAGGACGGCAGCTCCGAGCCTCCCATCCAGCGAACACCCATTACTCTGGGAAAGGAAAACGACACGAGGCTAAGGCGACCGGACTCCGCCGCCGCCGCCGTTTTCCCGACGAGAGCAGCCACACATCCGGGCCCTCGGCCGGGCCCGCCCCGGAAGTGACATCTACAGCGGGGGTGGCCCGAGAGCTGCTCTTCAAAGTGGATTCTTCTCCCCGCCCTAACTCGTCTCTCCACACACTGTGGAGTCGCCTTCACTACCCCCTCCCCTGGGTTAGTCACTACCCTCTCAAAGCACTGAAGCTTCTCGGCACCTAGCTGGCAGCTTGGACGGGCAGCTCCCATTCCCTGAAAACCACCCTGGTGCCACCACCGTCAACACTCCTCACTTTGGCGGCGCGCGTGCTCGCAGAGCCGAGCGATCTCTCGGCGACCCCAGCCTGGTCGAACATCGGTGCACCTCCCGAGAGCCCTCCGTCCGAACCCCGTCCCGCCGGGCTTCGGAGGCCGTCAGTCACAGCGCTGGGCCCGCCCCTTCCGGCCGCTGGCCGGGCCCGCCTCCTCCCCTCTTCCCTCCCCCACCCCTCCCCGCGCGAGTGTCTCCCTCTCCCTCTCGTTCCTCTCTCTCTCCCTCTCTCTCTCTTTTGTGAGTTATAGCAACCGTTGCCTTGTGAATCAAGCGCCATAGTCACCGTAGTCCTGGCGACTGTTACCCATCAACAACAACTACTCCTCTCCTCCTCCTCCTCCTCCTCTTCCTCCTCCTCCTCCCCACCACCACCATCTCCATCACCCACCAACAACACCACAATAATCCACAGCCAAGGTGAATATTCTTCGGTCTCTACATGTGTGTGGGAGCGTGTGGACGCGTGTGTCCGTGCGTGTGCGTGTGTGTGTGTGTGTCCGTGTGTGCGAGCGGCGCGCGGCTGTGCGGGTCTCCCTCCTGACACCGGGCTGCGGCCGGCGGGGCTCGGTCCCGGCTTGTTTACAATGGACCCCGCGCGCCCGGCGGTCGCGGGTGTGGGCGCCACGCCGCCCCGCGCCGGCGTCGGGATGGAGCGGGAGCGCGGCGCGGGGGTGCGGGCGGGCGGGCGGGCAGGCGCGGAGGCGCAGCTCCCGGTGCGGACGCGGAGCTGCCGGGCGATCGAGCGAGCGAGGTCCGGGCTGAGCAAGAGGAGGAGGAGGAGGAGGAGGAGGAGGAGGAGGAGGAGGAGGAGGAGGAGGAGGAGGAGGAGGAGGA
>PVJA010004715.1:0-64527 GCA_004027025.1 Myocastor coypus | reverse complement strand
TTAAACAACCTAATGTGAACAGTGTTATTATTATTTTTCATTTTTATGTATGTGGTACACATACTCACTACACAGGTTGGACTCATAGTGATCCACCTATTTTCATCCCCCCCAGCACTGGGATTACAGGCTTGTGCCACCACACTTGGACTCTGGCCAGCTCAGCCTGCCCTGTGGATGGGGCTGGGAATCAAATCCTGGTCCCTGCATTTGACAAAACAGGTGCTTAGTCCAGTGAGTTATCTCATCAGCCTTAGTGTAATTATTATTATTTTTATATTTTTGAGTGTTTTGTTGATTATTACAAAAATATTTTTGAACTACATTTAGTAGCATTTCATATATATCGCCATATCATTCTTAAAATGTATCAGAACCTCTTCAGTTTTAATCAGTAGTTTATATTAATGTGCAAAGCAACTTTAGAGTCTTTGCTTGTCAGTTAAGTTTCTGTCCTCCATGCGTTAGTTGTGAAGGAATGGGGGACGTTTCTGGGGAGGAGTAGGAAGCAGTCGCATTTGGAAATCATGCCCTGCCTCTGTTACTAGATATCAGTGCCTTGTATATTCTCCCAAGTTTATTTTCCTGGACTCTGAAGTTTTGGTGGGATGGGAGTTGAGGTAAAGACTTTTCTTCTTCTCCTGTAACATTATACACATCACACGTGCTTTTGTGAAGATAGACATTTTATTACTTTAATAAAATATTTTCAATCCATTTTATTAAGTTGCCCCTTTTGTCCTAAAGACTAGGTATATCTGTGCTTAGGACTGGCCAGATAGCTCAGTGGATTAAAGCGCCTGCAAACAGGCACCAGGACCAAGAGTTCCATTCCCAGGGCCTACTGTGCCAGCCCCTCGCTCAGGTGCGCTGAGACAGCAATTGAGACTGGGCATGGTGGTGCGAGCCTGTAATCCCAGCTCTTGGGAGGCTGTAAACAGGCAGATCACTAACAGAGTCCAATCTATAGTGACACCATGAACACTCTGTAGACCTTTCCTTAAAATACCAAAAACAAAAACAAAAACCTATTTTGTGTATATCTGTGCTTAATGATTCCTTTGCTTCTAAAGAGTGAATATGCATATATATATATATTCACTAGTATATTAATGGATACAAAGTAGTAGTCTTTTGTAGGTGGCTTATATTGTGATGTACTCATACATAGAAAAAAGGTAGGAAAAATAAGAAAACCTAATTCATGGTCTGTATTTTGGTGGGGGTAGATGGTTTTATAAATATTGTTTGGTACTGGAACCTAGAATATTCCTTTGCTACTATTTATACTAATATTTTAAAAAGCCAGAGAGTATAGAAGGCTTTTATTAATTGGTATCTGATTATATTTGATGTCAAGTATAGACATGAGTTATGATGAAGTGTCAGCCTGAATCATTAATAAAAAAATACAGATAAGTGTATCGTTACATTAAATGTGCAACATTTTACTGTGTTTTGATGGAAAGCCAACATGAAAATTAATTCATAGAAATGAAATAAACTTCTTTCTTTTACATGAGTATATTCTCATTTTAAAATGCTTTGTTTAAAAAGGTCACTTTATATTTTTAAGGGGTTATTAAAAGTGGAATTTAGGGGGCCCGGTAGGATGGCTCAGTGGTCTAAAGTGCCTGCTTAGGAAAGCTTAGGCGGCTGCAGGGACCGCGGTTCGATCCCTGGCATCACATGCTGCGCCAGCCCTGCCCTCAGGGCAGGCTGAGCCGGCCATAAAAATAAATAAACAAAAGTTCTGAAATAAGAAAAAAAATTAAAAAAAAGTGGAATTTAGTGTAGATACTGCATTTTATATGTTTGTGTATGTATACCTTTAGAAAGTTATTTTAACGTACATTTTGCTTGGTGCTATAGAAATATTATGAGTACTGGTTTTTGGCTCTCTGACTTGAATTGCACATATATGAGAATAAGAAACATTTCTACCTCTTTAGTGCTATTTTTTGTGAGGCAAAGAAAATTACAAGACGTGTTTACTTTTGAGTGAACTGAATTTGATCTTGGAAACAATTTAGTGCCTTACGTTATGTGATGATTTTTCTAGGCCACTTTTAGTTAATAAAGACCAAAAATACTGAAGTCAAATTAAATTATAAAGACAAAGTATGTGGTTCTTTTACTTAAAATAGGTTAAAATGTTATGCCGCTGGATCAACATTTAATCTAGTTATTTTAAAAAAGTGTGCTGAGTTTTGAAATTTAAAACCTTTTAAATAGTACCAAATGAATAGAGCTGTGTAATAGATGTGGACTTGTATTTTAGCCTAGGTTTGAGAGCCATATGGCTTAGAAGTGAGGGGGAACTTTTAAGGTGTTTAAATTTGGAAAGAGATATTTTAATATTTTGATTGGGTTAAGTTTGCTTGGACATTTTGGGTAGTTGATAAAAATACAGCTGAGATGAGGGTTCCACTGAGATAAGTCCTGTTGTTCTGGATAAAGTTGGAAGGAATGATTTGTCTCTTGCTTGATATAACCTTTCTATTAAATTGTATATATATTTTTTAACCTTCCAGTGATTTTAGGTGAAAGATTGCACAGTTGTTTATGGCACTGCATTGGAATTTTTGTAATATTTATAAGTCTCTAGGATCTTAATATATTATTCAATATACATATATATTGAATTGGGATGTTACATGATGATATGATTGTCATTTATAAAAATAATATAGTATTAATTAATATATTCATTTGGGATATCTGATTTGCTTATTTGATACCTGAAGCAAGCTGTGTTTGTAAAGCCAACGAATAGTGGAATCTTTGGTTAGGAACAAATTCCATACAGATGCTTTCATTGTGTATAGGACAAAATACATAAAGTTGATTGATTCTGATATTATATCCTCTCAGTACCGTATTAAAGTTTAAAATTCGTTATCACTTCCTACTTATGTCATTTGTTCAGCAATCCAGGTTCTTCTATTTAAAGATCAGGCACAAGGACAAGAACAGAAAGCTATGTCTATAGGACATACTAAAAGCAAAACAAGGCTGAGGAGATAGCTCAGTGGAATAAGTCCAGGACATACTAAAAACAAAACAAGGCTGAGAAGATAGCTCAGTGGAATAAGTGCTTGCTTGGCAAACACAAGGTCCCGAGTTCAATCCCTGGTACCACCCCCCAGTATATATATATATATATATATATATATATATATATATATATATATATACACACACACATATATATATATATATACACACACACACATACACAACAAAATAGTATAAGTCACAGGTTAAATGGAATTAACCTTTTATCATTTTTTGTTTGTGGATAAGTTTGGGTGAGTAGTTAAGAGCTACTACAAGTCGAGGACGAGAAACAGTTGTCTTTTGGGATATTCCTTTCAGTTAGTTATTCAATTAGTAGAATATATTCTAACTTTGTAACAGGACATAAAGTAAGAGATACCCAAGAACTAATGCACTAATACTTTATTTTATCATTCAAAGCAATTTAATAGTTCTGAATTTACTATCTTCAGGAAATGATGAATTTCCCTTAGTTTTTAATTTGATTGAGACGATAGATAAGACAGAAGATTACTTTCTAATAACAAAAGACCCCCCATTATTTGTGTTGGCAGCGATTCTGTAATGAGCTAATATGCATATCAAATAATGATTAATGGCATTTCAGTAAGCAACATAAAAAGTAGATCTAAATTTCTGTTGAAAAATTGTTCCTTGTTTTAATCTAATTAAATAATTAAGACATAGAAAATAAATATGTTAAAGTAAGACCCATGCTTTTCATTTGTATAGCAGCTTTAATTCTAACCTTCTCTCTGATCCTATTGCTAACCTTCTCTCTGATCCTACAGGTTCATTGGAAATGTATGTGATTTAAAAAAAATATTTTGTGGTAGTCTTTTAAAATATTTCTGTTGTAAGATCATCATCTAGACTGAATAATAAAATGACAGAAAATAACCGAAGCTATTCTCTAATTAAATGGTCTTACCCCCAAACAACCATTTTTTTTCCCTCAAAGGGTTACTTTTAATTTTCTTTGGCATCAGAGAATATCTGTGTTGAATATTGTATATTAGACTTTCATGCTTTCTAGAAGTAGATATGAGATAATATATGAAGAAAACATCAATATAAAGTTTAATAAGCCAGTATTTGAAAAAAATATAAATGCAACTCTGCAAAATAAAAGATCATAGAATATGTGCTAATTTCAGTAATATTTATAGAAGATTTTGTGAATTTAATGCAATATCAGTTTAACCATTATTTGTGTGTTAACTTTCTGTTATTTTTAAAACTAAGATTTCATTTGGGTTTTTTAACTTTTCATTCCATATAATATTTTTCATACTTTTGATGCTTTATGCTTAAATTCACGTGTTTAGGCGAGCTTTGTCCAAGTACTGCCCTGTATTGTAGGACATGGCACTATTTGCATAGCATCTAAGCTTTGGGTCTAGCGCGTCCAGCCCTGTGTCTTCCTTCCGTAAGTGCTCAATTCCAATCTTTCTCTTTAGGCTTAACTGTTTTCCTTTGCCCCTTAGCTATGCCTCGTCCAGCACAGCCAACCTTCAGAGGCAGCCAGAAAGTTACAGTAGAGATTAGCATTGAATGGGTTGGTCACTAGAGTTACATATACTTTCAAATGGCTCCAGTATTCTTATCTTATTCCTAGTGCTCAACTTTTCTCAAGACAAACAATACAAACGTGCTTCCTTTAGCATGATTTTGATAACCAGATTTTCTAGGGAGGCACATTAACATTTCATAATTCTGCATTCAAAATTTGAATAAATATTTAAAATTATTTCTAGTTAGTTTTTGTTTACATATATCATATAATTGTTCTGTTCTAGGATGTCATAGGAGTAAAATTTTGAAATATTTTCCAGAATCATAGACTTTATACTGAGAAGAAATAAACTGGTTATTTTTTATTTGTAATTTTTTATTCTTTTTTTTTAAAATGTATTTGATTGTTGCAGGGCCTTACTATGCATCTGCAACTAATGGTGATCCTCCTTCAGCCTCCCCAGTGCTGGGATTACATGCTTGTGCCACCACACCTGGACTCTGGCTGGCTCAGTCTGCCTTCTGGGTGAGGTTGGCATGGCATGTGTGCCAGGGGTTGAACCACAGTCCCTATGCTTGCCTGAGCTTGTCTAAGCAGATGCTTCACTCTGCTGATGTTCAGGGTCTCACTACTAGATTGAACTGCTAGTGATCTGCCTGTTTACACCCTCCCAAGAGCTGGGATTACAGGCATGTGCTGTCATGCCCAGTCTCAGTCGCCCTCTCAGCGTGACCCAGGGCAGGGCCAGCACAGCAGTCCCAGGGATTGAACTCTTGGCCCCTGTGCCTGCTTGCAGGCACTTTAATCTGCTGAGCTATTTGGCCATTTCTTATGTTTTTATTTTTAATGAAATAGAAAGTATTTTTTATCTCTATATTGTTGGATGTTAATGATGTTTATCATAATCAGGATTTCTGTTTAGGTAATTATGAGGGCTGCAACGTACCATTTTCTTTTTTTTTTTTTTTTTTTGGTGTGTGTTAGGAATTGAACTCAGCACTCCTACCACTCTACCAATCTCCATCTTTTGTTTCCTGTGGTAGAAAGTGATTCTTATGATTATGGAAGTTGTAAAAATTCAGTTATTATCTTTAAAAATGGAAACATTTATTCCTGTAGCTCACTCTTGTGTGGAACACAAGTGAAATACTGGCAGCCTACACAGGTGGCACAAGCTGAGACTTGCCCAGTTGGGTTTTAAGGGCTTGCAGCATTGTTAAGTATGAATGCTCCAACAGAATGCATATGTGAAGGGACTGTCCTTCATTCCATAGCAACTAGGGGCAGTAACAACAACCATGCGATTGTGTGACTTTTAATTTTTTTAATCTGAGTGTTTGGAAGGATGCAGTGCTTACTGATTCATAGTACTATGAAGCTGTGACAGGAATAAGTAATTATGTACCAAGCTTTTTGGGGTGTGTGTATGTGTGTATTAGAAGTAAATCAGTGAACTCATGTTTAAGCTTATTTTTGGTATTCTTTCTATGATAAAGATGAACTGTTTGATTTCAAACACTGTTAATTATTTGAAATAGTTTGTCTATGAGAGACAAAGATAATGACCATTGAATTTGCCAGTATAATCCGATGCTTTCTGCAATGTTATTTCTGGTGCCAAATCTGAAAAGACAGGTATATTTATATAAAGAGGAATAAGTTTCCTATAGGGGAAACCATTTGTCATTTGCTCTTAACAAGGTAAATCCCCACAGACAAATCTTCTTGTAAGACTGTTCCCATTGGACTTGTATTCACCTTCAATAAAAATGGAGATATGATAAACAGTGGTATGATGAAATACTAGTTAGCTCTTGCTTTTTGCCTAGACTCTCTGCCTCTGCCTTTCTCTGTCTCTCTGTCTGACTCTCCCTCTTCTCTTTTTGTCTCACTCTTACACTCTGATGTGTATATTAATGGAGTTTGAAGTCAGTGCTTCATACATGGTATGCAAGTGAGTTGTCACAGTTACTTGCCCAACTCTTTTTATTTTGAGACAGGGTCTTATTAAATTGTCCAGGCTGGCCTTAAACTCACAGCCTCATGGCTTAGCCTTCTAAGTAGCTTAATTTCTAAGTGTGTACCAACATACCTGATCATTATTCTTACTTTTTATGAATTTTAAAAAATGTAATGCTATAATTTCATATGAATTAGTATATTTACAGTATGTTTTACTTTGTTTTTGCTTTCTGTTAATGAATTGAGTAGGAAAAACATCCTTATAATTTACATTTAATTATTTCAGATGTGCTGGTATACCTACTGTTCCTTAAATTAGAAGAGAGAATATACATATTGAAGTTATATTTCAGATAAGCAGAATGTACTAAATACTTCTAGCTCTTAAACTGATATTTGAATATAGAGTTTGAATATGAGTTATTAGAGTAACTAAATGCTAGACTGCTATACTTACTGGATGTAATGAGAAAGAATCTTAAATGTGGAATGTAGTCTTAATAACTTATAAATTTATAATCTGGATGATTTTTGTTTATTTTTTTAGGGAGTAAGAAAGACTGAAATGGAGGTTCTTTGGGCCTTTACTTTTTTAATTTTAAATTCATTCATTCATTCATTCATTCATTCATTCATTCATTCATTCAGTACAGGCTCTTGCTATGCAGCTTGAACTTGTTGTAGTGATTCTCCCCAGCTATGGGGTTACAGGCATACATCACTATGCCTGGTTTCCATGGTAGGCCTGGAGTGCCTGGGGTTCTGGAGCTGGCATGGCATGCAGTACTGGGGATCAAACTTGAGTTTGTGCTTGTTAGGCAGGTGGTTGGACTGCTGAGCTATCTCCCCAGCTCTCCTTGGGCTTTTAAAATCAACTCAAGAGTTTTATGTTTCTCTGGGTCAGAACTTTCAGAATTCCTTATTGTTTGTTCATCAGAATCATTTAAGAAATACTTGTTTAGTGCCATAGTTTGGCCCAAAACTACTTAGCATTTGCTATTTGGCAGGCTGTAGCTTAATGTCCATTTTCAAATTGAATAAAGAAAATAAATACTTTCCTATTTATCCATGACCCTGTAACTTTTTTTTACTTAGCATGGCTTGTGATATTGTGTACTGGTTAAGAGCATGAACTTTAAAATTTGTGTATTTGAATTGCAGCTCTGTTAGTTCCTAGCAGTTTTACCATGGACAGATTATTTAAACTTTAAAATAGAATCAGTAAAATCAGCTCTCAAGGACAGTATTGCAAAGGTGACATTGTATGACTGAGGCAAAAACAGCAATACAGCTGATATTAAATGCTCAGTATATAATAAGTGAAGTTATTGTTTTATATTGTCTGATTTCATTTTATTATTTATGTGAGCCATGGTTATTATTCTTTTTTCCTATTTAGGATATGTTTCCTGTCTTATTTGAATTCCTGTCTAAAAACATTTATTAGTTTTTGTGCTGAGGATGCAGCTCAGTGTAAGAGTGTTAGCCTAGCATGAGTGAAGCGGAAGACCTGGCAATTACCTTAGAGGTATTGGTAAAAGTTGGAGTGGTTTTCCAACTTGGTTCCTTTACTTACTTGTAATGATTTTCTTAATTTTTTATCTCTGCTATTGACTGGAAATTATAATTTAGATTTTTGTTTATCCTTGAGTGTTTAATCTCTTCAAATTGTAAGATTCCTGAAGGCAACCTATGTACTAGATTTTTCAACTCAGTGTGTGATCCAGTTTCTTTTCCTGTTATCAGTAATCAGTGAATAATTCATCGTTAGCTTTACATTGTTTTTCTAATTTAATTCCAGAAAACACATCCCTCCCTCCCTATCTATCTATCTATCTATATCTATCTATCTATTTTTGTGCAGAGTCTCACTATGCAGCTCAAACTTGGAGTGATCCTCCTCTTTGCAGCCTCCCCACCACTGGGATTGCAGGTGTGCACCACTAAGCATCTGGCTCCAGAAAACACTTTAGCTGCTTTGTGAAGCTGTGCTTTTTCTAATGGCCATTAGAACAGCGTAATTTTATTATTCCCAGTGGATTTATTTTCTTTTATTTAAAGTATTTTAGAGACACGACTTTTGTATGTTTTGTCAAATATAATCTCTAGTTAGCTGCACATTTGAGTTGACCCCTGTAAAGCTTTCTTTTCTTTTCAAATGACACTTTGAAGCTGCATTTTGTACAGATACATGAACTTGATTTGTGCTTGTATATATGTCCATATTTCTGAATTTGCCTATGGTATCTTTACTGTTAAGTTGAGGAATACCTTATCGCATCTAGCACTTTTTTTTTTTTTTTTTTTTTTTTTTTTTTTTTTTTTTTTTTTTTTTTTTTTGTAGTGATGGCAGAGTATAGGAATTCCTACTGCTGGTCATCATGGTAGAAAGATGGGCTGTTATGAAAACTCTGCTCTAGGGGACATTTGAGTACTCCAGACTGCTTGAACTCCTCTTTTTTTACCTAATTTCATTATGCCCACTGGAATGTTAAAAGTCTAGGATCAGTTCTTGCAGATTTACCAAGGTAACTGGTGGTATAAGAATGGAATTAGTATAATAATTAGATCTCTGGTTATATTTAGGACATTTCAGTTGGAGTTACACTATAAAAAAGGTCACATCTGATTTAATATCTACTGCAGACTTTATCCTGAAAAGCTTTTGTTTTTGTAAGGAGCTGTCCATAAATGCATGTAGCCTTTTTTATTTATTTTTTTAGGAAATTAGAGTATTATAGATTAACATTTATTCAAACTTAGGGGCAGTATGATACAAAGAGAAGAAATTATAAAGCAAGGAAACAATTTGACTATATACAGAATATTAACCTCTGTGAAGAGCTCCATAAATAAAGCTAAAAGATAAACTTAAAAATATTGTTATATGAGCAAAATTCCCACATATATCACATGATGTTATAGATAAGCAAATTACAAAACTGCCTCAGAAAGTAAAGATGACCAAAGACATAAGCAAGTGTTAAAAGAAATATAAATTTAATAGACATAGCCCTAGTCATAATAGTGAGAAGCTGTAATACATGAAGTAAAAAACTACAGGCAACTGGATAAAGTAAATTATGGTATGCACATCTGTACCCACCCCAGTCTCTTTTTAATAAGTGTATTTTCATTTTGTATAATTTCTTAAGGTACTGAATCTGCTAAATTTACTAGCAATTATGAAGTCATTTTGAACTTTCTAGACTCAAGAGGTGGCCTTTAATTTCTATAACAAGTTGAAGTATGTGTGATCATTTTATTTCTTTCTTATGTTGAGCAAATATTGGCACATAATATGTATGGGTCAAGAAGTGAGCCCTAGTAGAAGACTCAACAATGAATAAAGTTGATTACGACTGTTCTTGATTAAGACTCATATCCAGAAAATTGGAGAAGAGGAAAAATAAATGAGTTTGTGTTATAATATTAGTGTAAATATATGGAGAAGAGAAGCAAGGTAATGCGAGAGGATAAAGTTTCAGGTTTAAATAGGGTGATTAATATGTCTTTCTAGGGAAGACAGTATTTAAACAGATATGCAAGAGGTAAGTTTTTCTATGTTCAAGTAGAACTGATGTTTTTGATATTTAGCATTCCTTCTATAATAGAAAATCCTATTTTTTTTTGGCTGTCCTTACGTAACAGTTTTTTTGCTTTATTCTTTCCCACTTTTGTCATTTTTATATGCCTTTCTGTGAATATATTGCTCTCTCTCTCTCTCTGTATATTTATTTTATCAGGTGCATTGTTCATGTCTGTGATTTTCTGTAAGGAAATGAGCAGATTGAGAGACTTCAAAATTAAATCCTTCAAGTCCATACTACCTGCTTTGAAGTTAGAGGTTCTTCTGAAAGTTAGAATTGTTACTAAAACATAATCCTACACAGTGAACAGAATTTATATACGAACTATTAAACTCAATTAATTGGCAAGTAATAATTAGAATCAGACAGACAGACGTTTGATTGTTTATACTCTCAATGTGCTTATGGCTAATTTAAATTGGAGATGGAATCTTTGCATATGATAACTGCTATAAAACTGCTCTTCCATGTCTCATAAGATGTGAAATTAGTCATTGTTTATATAGCTTAGATATTACTATGTAGTCAACTTTAATCACAATTTATGACTCAAATGTATTTAAAAATTTTTGCATATTCAAAAAGACATAAATGAAAAGTTTTATAAATAAAAGTTACTAATGGAGGCAAATTGTCTTGAATTATCATTTTGACAAATACATTGTCATAGTGATATTTTTAGAACAGTATATTCAATATGCTAATGTCACATTGGTAGTTTTCATTTTTAATTTTTGTCTAATATTCAGCATTATTTGCCCATCTACTGTGAAATGCAGTTTCACATTTGAGGCTATTATACTATATAGGAAAATTTCAAAAGTGGGACAAATACACTTAATCTGTATGTTAAATTATTTAAGTTAGGGAAGTAGAATATTTTTTTGTGGAACTTTAGAAGAAAACACTACCTTTCTCTGTTTGAAGTTTCATAAGCATACATGTGACACTACTGTGTAATCTTGGTTTCTATTGTTAAAGGCCCATTGAATGATTATACTTGCAAATTTGCCCAGACATTTGTGTCCAAAGTGAGTCAGCTGTGCACACATTTTAGCCACCTGTGGGCCCGTGTCTTGGACATCTACGTACCTTGTTATTTCAGACATTAGTAAATAAAGAAGCCAAATTAAGTATCACTGATCTATACTACAGCAGTGTTTGTGGAAAAAAGAAAGTGAGGTGTTAAGAGTTTGGTGAGTATTGGGTTTATCCTCTTGTTTTTTCCTCTTCTTTTTTTTAAGGACAAATTTAAGCACACTGCACCAACAAAGCAGTCTGATGAAATAAAGAATCAAATTCCCATCTATACGTTTCTCTGCTTTCATAGTTAACAACTCACGGTTAATACTGTTTATTCTTTGCCCCTCACTTACCTCATTGTTACAGTATTCATTTCACTTTTTACCTTTGAAAAGAAACTCAACCCGGCTAAACAGGGTTAGCCCCCAGATTTTTAAAGAATTTTTATTTATTTATTTATTTTTTCTTGTTTCAGAACTTTTGTTTGTTTATTTATTTATTTTTATGGCCAGCTCAGCCTGCCCCGAGAGCAGTGCTGGCACAGCATGTGGTGCTGGGGATTGAACTGCAGTCCCTGCAGCCGCCTAAGCTTTCCTAAGCAGGCGCTTTAGACCACTGAGCCATCCTGCCAGGCCCCTAGCCCTCAGATTTTTAGTTTGTTGCTTTGTGTCTCATATTGTGTCATCTCTCCTGGGGATGGGGGATGAGTGAAAAAAAAAAAAAAAAAAAAAAAAGTGAACTAAAAATGTGTTACTTTCTCCCATCCAAGTACTAACCAAGCCTAACCCTGCTAGCTTTTGAGATAGGCAAGATCTGACTTTGTGTTTAGAGTGACATGGCCCTACACTAAAAATTTGTTGATTTCTTAGCCAAGTAACATTTCAGATGTTGAGCTGTGTAACTTTCGTACTTCATGTATCACATTTGATTGAATTAAATACACAGTTTCAAGTTTCAAAGCTTGTTTGCTAGTATTTACTGAGAAAGTCGTTTTTACCTCTTAGTTAAAATGAGCTTTATGTTTTCTAAAGATTTTTCTGTGTATTTTTTTTTTTTTTTTGCAAAAACTGTGAATAGATATTTGAATTTTTTTAGCATTTATGATGTGTTGCAAACTTAAATTATTACTGGGTTTCTAGGATACACTTGAAGATGACTTTTTAGTTTTTTCAATTTGTATTTGAAAAATTTATTGATTTATATCTTTTTCAAGCATTGAAATATACAAAAAAGATAGCAGTTAAAAAGTCAAATTGGTTTTTATTTCAGAAACCTTAAAATGATAATTTTAATTGAGATTGCATTTTATATCATTTGTTTTATAAATTTTATTATTAAGAACTATTCATCAACCTATTTTGACCTTTGTTAATAGTTATTAAGTTTGGAGAAAAAATAAGGAAATGTTCTCAGGGGAAAGGTATTTATAGCCCTCATAATGATTTTTTCTTTTCATAGTTGGTAAGATACAATTAGTAAAGAAGTTTTAAAAGTCATTGGTTACCAACCCTAATCATGAGATACTATGTTTCAAAAAGCCTCTAGTTCTTTTTTTTAAATATATTCCTTACAGGGTCTACAAGGTCTCACTACACAGATTAGACTCCTAGTGATTCTCCTGTTTTTAGCTTCCTGAGTGCAGGGATCACAGGTGCGTGCCCCCATGACCAGTCTCAATCACCATCTCAGTGTGCTTTGGCAGTAGGGCCAGCATGTCACACCAGGGATCAGACTTGCCTGCTGTGCTCTGTCTAAGCAGGTGCTTCAGTCTGCTGAGGTCTCTGGCTGGCTGACCTATCTGGCTGGTCATAAGCCTCTAGTTCTTAGTAAAGATAATGAAATTAAAAAAAATAATCACAACTCAGGGTTTTTTTTTTTTTGCTGCAGGGTCTCACTACACAGCTGGAACTCATAGTGATTCTCATGTTTTCAGCCTCTTCAATGCTGGAATTACAGGCATGCACCACCATATCCAGACTCAGTCACTGGCTCAGCGCTTGGCATGTGGTGTCAGGGATCAAACCCGGCCCTTGCACTTGCCTAAACAGGTGCTTATAGTAGCTGAGCTATCTCACCAGCCCTCGAAACTCAGTTCTATTTAGAAATATTTATTGAAGATCTTTGACTTGAAAGCTTTCTTTGTTTTTTGTTTTTGTTTCAAAAATCACTATGTGGAAATTGGTGCTGTAAGGCAAGAAGACTGGAATTTGCAGAGGCAGGTTTGTATTATTGAGTATGTCATCCTCTGCAGCTGTAAAGTTTGTGCTTTCTTTTAAGGAATCCACATTTTGGAATTATATAACAGTTCTGTAGTTTTGAAGAGTCAAAGTCTGAGTGAATACCACAAGGCACTTTCCAACAGTTTCCAACTTGGGAAAGTTATGCTCACTGGTTTAATTTTTATCCCCTTTTCATTCTAGTTAGCATTACCTGGTGAGACCCTAAGTATTAATGTAATCGGCTTAAAACTTTTTTTCAGATAAGAATTTTTTGAATAGATTAAAATTATTTAACGTGTTCCATAGTAATTGAATGAGCAATTATTAAGCAGATGCTTTAGAAGTGTGCAGATTTATCTAATACATGCTCCAATATATTTATAAACAATACAATTTGGTTCTGACTTCATAACTTTTTTTGTGTGTGTGTGGTACTGGGGATTGAACTCAGGACGGCATGGACTTCACGACCTTTTTAACCATTCCCTGTGTGTATGTTTTTATTGTTTGATTTTATGTGAGGAAAAAATAAAACAGTATTTTAAAAATATTTTTATATATTAGGCTCTGCAGCTGTAGTCTTAATTTAAATTGTTATTCTATATGAGAATTGGAAAGTATTCAGGTTATATATTTGTAAAATTAAGTGACTTTTGTAAGTTACTACTTAGTTTTTAAAAGACATTGTAATTTGACATCACTGAATTTCTTAAATTGTGCAACTGAGTTGTTGGACATTTATTAAGAAATAAGGATGGGTCAGTGATTATAAGATTGTATGTAAGTTTTCGTATTTGTGTTTTCTTTTATCTTTGAATACTAGTATTTCATTGTGCAGTTTCACTCAATTCTCTAACACTTCTTATAATTTTTTTCTGCTTCCTTTTCTCTAATTTGTTCTCTTCTGCTCTCCTTTGC
The DNA here is from genome assembly GCA_004027025.1 of Myocastor coypus. Taxonomy (NCBI): domain Eukaryota; kingdom Metazoa; phylum Chordata; class Mammalia; order Rodentia; family Myocastoridae; genus Myocastor; species Myocastor coypus. The sequence continues at coordinate 50,239 of PVJA010004715.1, read as the reverse complement.
TTTACTTAGAGGCTGTCTTCAGTGAAAATCTTTTTTAGCCAACCCATTCTCTTCCTTTAGCCTGTGTTCCTTGGTTACATCACTCAGCTTGTTTTTAATTCGTATGTATTAACTGGTTTCTGTTGTCTTTCCATTTTGGATAATTGTGCCATGTTCTTCAGTGTGTTGCGTTTGGGTGCTTCTAGAGAAGCAATGTCTTTACTCTGCTTTTTGTGTAGACTGAGAATAAATCATTCAAGGATAGCTAACCATTGTTTTTTTTTTTTGTTTTTTTTTTTTTGTTAATAAAAGTAGTGTGGTTGGCAGATTAGTCTTCCCAGCTCTGAGCAATTAGGTAGAAGAGCTAAAGGTTGCTGTGAATGTGGAGAATTTGATACACTTTTTTAAAGTTTACTTTTTAACTTACAGAGTTGCAGGCAATATTAATACATTGAAAGTATCTTTGGAAAATTGAGTAGGTTTTCATAGTTAGCTATGTTATTTCCCTTGTTTTTATTTTCCTGTCTATTCTTTCATTTTATAGTATAGTAGCTTTACATTTTCCTTCAAAGAACTTATGAAAAAGGCCTATCATAGAGAAGTGAACACAGATTTTTTTTAAAAGAATTAGAGTCCTCACTTAATCTCTGCCACATTTCAAATTGCTGTACAAAATTTGATTAGTGTTATGTTATTGAAGAGTGTGTTTTCATTTACATTCAACTGACGCTGTTCTATTGTAGTGAGTTTATATGACTAACTTTTCAATGTTAATCTTTAGTATTATAGAATAGGCATTTGATATGCTAGAATAGACTTAAGGAATAAATATAACACCGTTGAATAAATTGGATCAACAAAACTGATTTTCATAACCAAAAACTTTACAGTTATTTTATTTCTTCTAATGTCATAACTTTTGGATCCTAAATTTAGTTTTCAGTTATTAGAATTTATATAAGTACAATACTTAAAAAAAAAAAAAAAAAAAAAAACAAGAGTACTTAATCTATTAATCTATACTTTTTTCTCCCCTGAGCCTTGCCCAGTTCATTTAGCATAACCTTTTAGGGGCACTGTATGACAATAAAAGCTAGAGGTTTGGAGGTGGTATAATTGCTCTTTGTTTTGGCAAATTAGTTAGGGATTCTGAGGATACTTTTAGAACATTTGTGTATGTTTAGCATTTTTGTCCCTTTGTTAGAAATCTCTCAGTGTGACTTGTTTTTAATAGGATGTGACTTGAATTGTGGGCCAATCACTCTTGAGAAGTGTTAAGCCCTTTAAACACACTGGTCAGTTCCATAGAGGGAAACCTACAGGTTTATTAGCACTCCTTAGCCTGAAAGCACAGCATACCCTTTTAGGTTGCACAGCAACAGACTCCTAGCAACCGTAATAGATTGAATTTCTAAGACTGACCAGGCCGGATGTAATAATAAAGCAAGAAGTACAAACAGTTGTCATGGTTTTCTTTTCACAGTAAGCCAGTTTGATTTAGAGAAGCTTAGCTTTTAAAAAATGGACAAACTTCTTATAAAACTACTACTATTTGTGCATAGGTGTTCTGGTATTCAACTGTACTAGTACCAGATTTTAAAAGCCAGTGTTTAATAATATGCTGAAAATGAAATAGAGTTAAAAGGATTACCTAAGAATATCTTTAGGGGAGCATTGTTTGAAAGTTTATAAAAACTTAAAATTGTAGAGTAACAAAATAAAACATGCTTAAAATAATAAAAGTTTATGTCTGTTCTTTAAGATCCTTTATTTTTGTTTTGCAGCAATGCCTTATGTATATGATTTTGGTAGGTGTTTATATATAAAACTTAATTATAAAAGAAAATAATCGTTTTTATGATTATAAAAGAAAAAACTGATCTGTTTTAAGCTTACATAAATGTTTTGTAAAATTTTAAACTAGTAAGCAACAGAGCAGAATTTAGTAAAGAATAAAGTGGCAGTGCAACCTTTCACAGTGACAATAAAAATACAGTGATATTTTCAAAGGTGTAATATTGCGCTATAACTTTGTCAGTATTTCTCCATTGTATCTTGTAGAATGTGTTTACTCATATAGACCTGAGAAGTTTAATTCAGATACATTCACAACCTGAAACAGGATGCTTCTATCAAAAAACAGATCCTCATAGCTATTGGAGTTGGAAGTGGAGCTGCAGTCCTTGACAGGAGTAAGCTGTAAATATACACACATGCTAATACCCTTCATTTGTTCATCTTTTGTGTTAGCATTTGAAAAAGGCTGTTAAAGTGGCAGTTATAGTAAAGGCTGGCAATTATAGTAAGGAGTAGAAATTAGGTATTTGTGACCTATTATATTTCATTAAGAGACTTTCTTTTTAAATGGTACTTCTTATACTGATTACTTGACAGCTGCCCTAAACAGATTAGAAAATACACAGCTTTAGCTAGAGGTAAAATCAAACTCTTAAACCCATGGCATAGAATAAGAAACTATAGTATGAGGAATTTTTTTTTTTAAATTTTGCTTTAGGTAGAGATGTTTATCTGACATATGCATGTGATCTTTCACATGCATATAATAGTCTACAAATGGCATTTTCCCCATTAAGGTATTTTAATACCCAGACACCTACCATCACACTGCTGATCTATCAGGGGGCTTATGAGGCAGCATAGATACAAAGATGAGGGAAGCTTTACAGAGGCCTTTTCCCTAAATGGTGAGCTACTCTTCAAATACTGCCTTCACTAGATAAAATTTAAACTTTTGAAAGTGTTTACAACAAGTAATTTCTAAAAAATTACTAGTGATCTATATTCCCTAGTATTCTAACAGTAGAGCCACAGTAATTATAATATTGAAATATAGGCATAACTTGCACAGCACTAAATTGCTTATCTAAATAAAAATTTGTTAAAGTAGCTCAGCTACCTAAAATCATATTTTTGTCTTACAATAATTTATGTAGTAACTGTACAGAAGTTCTTCCTAGTTTAACCTTCAGTAGTCTCATTTGATATACATTATAGCAGTTTATACCTTTTTTCCTACTGTATGATGAGGTATACATATAAATTAGTTTATATGTATCAAATAACATCTCACTTTGTAATTGATTTTTTATAGACTTTAATGGGCCAAGGAGATACCTCAGGGGCACAAGTGCCTACCTGGCAAGTGCAAGGTCCTGAGTTCAATCCCTAGTTCTGCAAAAACAAAAAATAAACAAAAAACAATTACAGTAGTACAACAGAATCGAGGAGAAGTTGTAGAAGTTTCTTAGATATGCTTACCCCTGCATTTAATGTCTCTCACTATTGACATACTCCCCCAGGTTGATAAGTTTGTTTAAAACAATGAATTTACCTCGACACATCATTATCACTCAGAATGCACAGTCTGCATTTGGTTGTCCTAATGTTGTACATTCCCATTTGTAGAGAAATGTGCAGTGATCTATATGTGCCATTAGAGTAATATAGATTTCTGTCATAAAAATCATTTCAGTCTGCTGTTTGTGCCACCTACTGCCTCGCCACTGTCAATCACTATCTTTCCATATTTCCATTGATTTTTCTCTGCAGACTAGTATATAATTGTGTTTATAGTTCTTTTCAGAATAGTTTCTTTCCATTAGTGGTATGAATTCAGTTTTCCTTTCATGTCTTGAATGTTTCTTTTCAAGTGCTGCATAGTATTCCATTACCCAAATCACAGTTTGTCTAGTCATCCCCTGAAGGACATCTTGTTACTTTCAAGTTTTAGCAGCTATTGATAAAGCTTCTAGAAACTCCCATTTACAGATTTCTATATAAATAAGTTTTTAAATTCTTTGAGCAAACACCAAGGAACACAGTTGCTAGATAATATCAGAGGAGAATGTTTAGTTAATCCAAGGAGTTTGGGAAACTGAGACAGGGAGATCACAAGTTTGAGATCAGCCTGGGTGGGCAGATTAGTGAGTTAGTAAAATACTGTCTCAAAACAACTACCATAAAACTACTTTCTTTGTTTTAAAGAAAGGCTAGAGATATATCTCAGTGCCAAGGCCCTACATTCAGTCTCCAGTACCACATCAAAATAAAAATGAGAAGGAAAGAAAATAGGGTCAGTTTGGTAAGAAGCTGCCATATTGCCTTCCAAAGTAGCTATAACATTTTGCATTCCCATTAGTAATGAATGAGTCTTTGTTGTTCCTCCTTGTTGCCAGCGTTCAGTATTGTCAGTGTTCTGTATTTTGGCAACTATACTAAATGTGCAGTTGTGCGTTGTCATTCCTTTTTATTTTTCTAATGGCATATGGTATGTAGCACTTTTGGAGTGCTATCTTATATCAATTTATCTTCTTTGGTGAGATATCTATTAAGGTGTTTGATCAACTTTTCAGCTACATAGTTAATTTTTTAACTGTAAATCTTAAAAAAGCTCTTTGTAGATTTTAGATATTTGTCAGGTGTGTCTTGCAAGCATTTTCTCATAATCTGTGGTATATCTTCATTCTTTTAATTTTGTATTTCACAGAGCAGAAGTTTTAATTTAATGAGATCTGGCTTAATAATTCTTTCATGAATTATGTCTTTGGTGTTTGATCTAATGGGTCCTCACTCAGTCAAGGTCACCTAGGTTTTCTCCTGTGTGTCTTCTAGGAATTTTGTGTTTTAAACTTTACATTTAAGTTTGTGAATGTCTCAGTTGCTTTGTTATTGCTGGGATAAATACCGGACACCCAAAATTAAGGAAGGAAAGGCTTATTTAGCTCACAGTTACTGGAGGTTTCAGTCCATACCTCGGCTGGCTCCAAGGCAAGGTGTCATGTGGCAGAGGGCAGCAGTTCATGGTGGCAGAAACCAGCCAAAAAGCAAGAGCAAAAGGGAGGAGTAGCAGCTACAATACAACCATGGCCACAGAGAGGAAGTTTGTCTCCCTTCAGTTGCCTTCAGGCTGTTTGCCCCACGCTGGGTGTAGCATTCACACCAATAATCCAGCAGCACTTACACCCATAATCCCAGTGGATTATGAGTTAATCACAGACTCTATGTAAGTCTGCCCCATGACTGTATGAGACTTTGGGGAGGGGCAACTAGTCACAAAACATAATAGGGAGCCTTTCTGACTTCCATTTTGTTGATGGTAAAAAACGTATGTCTAAATTTCTTTTTTCAGACTAAGGAGTCCCCATTGTTTCAGTACCATTTGCTGCTTTGTTCTTTGTTACCTCTTTTGGGGTACTCTATTCTGCTTCATTGATCTGTATATTTACTCTTTTGCTAGCACTATACCACTCTATTACTGTCTACTTGTCTTGAAGTCAGCGTCAGTTCTTTGCCTTTGTTCTTCAATAATTGAGTTGGTTAGCCTAAATCTTGCTTCCACATACATGGTTCATAATAAGCTCATCTATAGCCAAAAAAATAATTGAATGAGATTTTGCTTGAAAATGCATTGAATCTGTTGAATTTGGAAGAACTGCTGTCAAATCACATAATCATTCTTAAAGACACATGAAACACATGTTTAATTGAAAGCTGATTTATGGGAGGTTACAGCTCTCAGCTAATCTTGAATAAAAATTTTTGTTAGAACTGTCACTGTATTAATAGAGAATTATTGTAGTACTTGCACAGAACAGCAAAATTTTCAAAAAGACCCAAACTGCTATGTGAGACATAGATATTCACAGTTTACATTTTAAGCTTAAAAATAAGTACATCTGATGAGTGTTGGAAGACGATGCTGTCTTGGGAACTATTAGGAGGAAAACAGGATTCCTGCTCCTTTAAATGAGAAACCTGGGCCCGGCAGTATGGCTCAGTGGTCTAAAGTGCCTGCTTAGGAAAGGTTAGGCAGCTGCAGGGACCACGGTTTGATCCCTGGCACCACTTGCTGTGCCAGCCCTGCCCTCAGGGCAGGCTGAGCCGGCCATAAAAATAAATAAATAAATAAACAAACAAAAGTTCTGAAACAAGAAAAAAAATAAATAAAAAATTCTTTTTTTAAAAAATAATTAAATAAATAAGAAACCTGAGTTCAAATCCTGGGTTTGTCATTTAACAGCTAGTAATGCCTAAGCAAGTTCCTTAACTGCTTTGGTCCTATGTAAAAATAGGGGTATTACTTACTCAGTGGGATTATAAAATGGAAGATTAAAGTGAAAGGTGAGATGAGGTGAGTGTATATAAAAAGAATTTAGCATGGCATTCTAGAATTAACCACTTTACCTCTTAGCTAACATTATCATTTTCATTTTTCTGGCTCAGTTCTTGTGTAGAGAGTTTTACAGGAAAGGGTAACAGTTGAAAATAGTAATGTGGAACCCGACTTAATAAAAACAGTTAAAAATAGTTTTAAGAGAGATGCCTATATACTGTATGTTGATTCATGGTCAGTATTGATCAGTGATTAGGAATTCTTTTCAGTAAACTTTCAAGTGACCCTTCTCAATTATAGGTTGAAATCTTGGGGCAGGATTGTTAGGAGATTTTGAGAGCAGGAAAGTATACATACACATGTAAAAACTACCCTACACAAAGGGCAGGATTTAAAGAACAGAGTAAATTTAGTTATTTAGTAAATGTATTAAGTTTAACCTCTTATCAGAAATTTTTCTAATGTAAAAGTCTGGAAGAGCGGGAGTGCCCCGATTGCCCAAGTTTGTGTTAGCGTCTGTCACTGTTAATATAAGAGAACTGAAAATGACTGTAGCTTCTGTTGAGAAAGAAAAAGGCAACAGCAGAGTCACATAAAACTCTTGATCACTTCTGGAGCCTTTTGGTCTACCTCTTTAAAAATGTTTAATAAGCTTATTGATTTTTAAAATGGAGTTTTAATATATTTTGTTGTTGCTTAAGTGAACATAAATGCATTTAATTTAGTGAGAAAAAATAATCTAAAAAATAGAAGTGGTTTGAAGTACAATAATAGTTTAAAGTAGCTAATGGGATTAAACTGGTTTAGACCTTCAGTATCCGATTTCATTTCTTTGGGGAAAGTAATTTCAGCCTAAGCTTAATGAAAAGAAACAGATGCAGAATGCATATAGTGCCTTGATATTTTATAAGTGAGGAAAGTACAAGGCTGAAGTGATATTTTTAAAGCCAGAAGAAATAGTACTTAATATTATACAGATACTGTCTCAAGTAGCACCACTAGTTATTTGCCTATAATTCTACCCATTTTAAATTAATTATTTTTTCCCTGAGTATAGCATACTTATATTGTTAAGCTGTGACATTTTAAAGGATCAAATATTTCTAAAATAGTTAATTCTGAAAGTTTAAATTTCAGAATTAAAGTGTAATTGCTTTTCGATAGTAACCACTGCAACCACTTTTGTTGTCCTTTTTTTTTTTGGTAGGAACTCATGACTTTGCACTTGCCAGGCAGGCACTTGTGCCGCGGAGCTATCTTATTCCCCCCCAACCACTTTTGATATCAGTGAATTGTGTAACTAACCTTGTCTGATGTCTACTTGTAAAAACGTAGAATATAACTGTACCTGTTATGCTTAATTAAGTCATGTTTGGTTCAGTGAAGAAAATTTAGATATTAGCAACGTAGATTTTTCTCACTATGTAAAATTTTTTCTACAAAAAATGGAGATTTTTTTTTTCTTTTTTTACCTTGCACTTAGTTTTCTTGATATTCTTAGCACTTTGAGTGGTTGGGGTACATTTATATGTGCATATATATTCATATACATGAGTAAGTCTGCATACCCCCACACATGAAATAGCAAGACTTTAGTATAGTGTAAAGTTAGACGTTTTCATTTTCAGATCATTGGTAGGTAAGAAAAACTAATTGAATTACTGGTTTACTCCAGACTCTCAACTGGTAAGGCCTTTTTACATCATAGTTTCTATGCAACATGGACTGGTTTCACTGTTACATATTAAAGTTACTTAATGAATAGATATTATGTTTCTCCACTTTTCTAATGTGATGAATATGGGTAAGTATAACTGGGGATATTCTAAAGCTTGTGTTTACCAGTTTGAGAGAGCCAAAGTTGGTCATGTTGTCTTATCTGGGGATTTACAATGTCATATTGCTAGACTGCAAGTCACAACGCTGGGAATATTTATGCCATGGGAATGAATAGAAGCTATAAATCTTGTTTTTTGAGGGTGGTGAGGGAAGGAATAAAGGTTGTTTGTTGAACATTTATTAGTATATGGGTGACTATAATACACAGAAACCAATTTCTAGGGTTCTTGATAAATTTAAAATATGTGGGGTTTTCAGAACCCAAGCCTTATTTGTTATAAAACAAAAACAGCAGAAACAAAGTGCTATTTATCACTGTACTATGTAAACTTGACATCAAAGTCTATCAAAGCATATGATCAAGAGAATTTCCAGTCAGGTACTTTAATTATAGAGATAGTTTACCTGTCTTTCTGGTATTGCCTCTCAACAAGATTAACTCCATGAAGACACTGGAATTTAAAAGATACAAGCTATATTTTGTTTTTGATTATGCTAAGCATGTGGCTTAATTACATGTTGATTGATGAATGAGGATACAGAGAAATTTAAAACAAAATTGTGCTTCAGTGGTTAGGGTCATCTTCATGGAGGTGGAACTTAAATGTTGTTTTGGAGTTACATTGGCTGTGAGAAACAGATATGCACATGACTGAGGTAGAAGGAAATAGAAACTTGATGTAGGGTTTGGAATTTTTGGGTTACAGGCATGTGTCACCATGCCTGGATGTTCATTGGCTCAGCATGCCCTGGGAGTGGGGCCTGTGCAACATTCAGGACTGGGGATGGAAGCCTAGTCCCTGCCCTTGCCAAAGCATGCACTTAGCCTGCTAAGCTATCTCACTGGCCCAGCTAGTATATATTTTTAAGACAGCATGCAGTGGGAAATTGAGAGTGGCACATTATACTTATTAAGCTGGCTAATCTGTATACTATAAACTGGCCTGAAGTCATCCGGATTGCTTAATCATTTGAAAGAATATATAAGGTCATGAATTCACTCTTTTAATTCAGAAAAACAGGTTGGATTCCTGTTACTCTATTGGTTTCAACTTACGGCTGATATAGGTAAAATAAAATGTTATGGAGCCAATGTAAAACATTGGAGAGTGTTAGGAAGAAGGCATCTTTCTGTGTTTGGCATGACAGTCTGTGAACTCATTGTGGGTAGGAAAGATGTAATTTATTTTTGTACATGTTATACTCAGCATAGCTGATCTTTTAAAAATGAATAATAGTGTATTATGCAAGAGTAGGCTTTTAAAACACAGGGTTTTAAGTTTAAAACGTGTGGAAAAAACAAACAGGTTGGCATTAGGGGATAGTAAAGTGGTTAGGAAAATTGTAATAGTTTAAGAAATGAGAACTTCTGAACAATTGTGGTATCACCATGATATGGAGAACAGTGAATGATTTTTAAAGAAGAGTCTTTTTTTTCATTGTATTTGGAGAAGAGAAGAGAAAAAAGAAAACTGTAGATTAGCCTAAATTTTCTGACTGGGTATTCACAAGTAAATGTAGGGGAGGTTAGTTGGAGAAAAGGGGCAGAAAGGATTATGTTTACCAACATTTAAATACAGGTTTGCATTGAAAAATTGTAAAATGTCTTTTACTCATTTGTTTTATAATACTTCATGCTAATACTTCATGCTAAGAAATACAGTGTGTTCATAGTGACAGTAAAGTAGCAAGAAAGTAGCAAGAAAATGTGACAATGGTGTTACAATTGTCAGGTTCTTTTAGAGAACTTGGATGTGTTAATTACTATACATTATTTCATTTTTTTTTTTTGTTGCATCTGAGTTATAATCACTTAAATACATAAAAAACAGATGTGATTATTTTGGTGATCCTTGCTTTTTCAAATAACCCCAAATATTGTATGTGTATTTAGACTGTAGCCTATTCATATATACTCAGCTGTGCTTGTTTGCTTTGCTACTTTTTAAGTTTAATGGACCAATATAAAAATTTATGACAACTGTCACTTAATGTCACTATGCTTTCAGGAAAAAAGAAAACAAACAAAACTAAGTCATGCTAAGCAGCTTTGTTGCTGTTTATAGTTTACTGTCAGATATGCACTACTAAATTGATCTCATCTCTGATGTCCTGAGCCAAATTTAGGCTAAGAAAAGATATAAATAGATACAAATTTATACATATGTCTATTATTACCATCCTAAATTTACTTTTGTAGCTAATAAAATGTTTTACTTTTTAAAAAAATAGTCTTTCACTACCCTTCCCCCCCACTGTGTTTGGCACAAAGTTTTCTTTTTGTAAAATAATTGTAAACCAGTTTTTAAACACGTTATTTGGTTTTATGTTACAGTATTTAAATGTAAGATCCACATAAAACCAAATAATGTATCTTTTATTAATTGCTTCAACTCTGTGACCTGTTCATGCATTTTTTTTTTTTTTTTTTTTTTTGGTTACTTATTTTTAGGAAACAAAGAGGTATTTATTTTAAAGAAATTGACAAATACACATCAGCTGTTCATCCACTCAGCTTTAAATGCAGGAAGTTAGACTGATGTCCAAAATTGTTCTTTCACTTCTATATATAAAAATGCATTTTCAAAAATCCTTTCCTCATTTTTGTCACTTTTTCTTGAGTATTACAATATGCTAATCTTTAGAATTTAAGTGCTTTGAAAATATATATTTTCTGTCCTCTTTGGTAAAATTGAAATCAATTTTTAGCTAAAATAAATAAGAAACATTTTAAAAGATAGTCATGCAAATTAACACTACAAATAATGTAGGTATATGGCAATACGTATCCACAAAATCAGTAACTTCATTTCACATAGCTTCTATTTTTAGTGTTACTCTGCTTATTTAATATTTTAGGCCAGTTGGTCATTCTGGTGTTTTGTGGTGCCTAACATGGAGTTTGTCTCATGTAAAAAATAATGAGTTAATTTAATCACATTTTCTATAAATGTTGAATATTTTAATGTCATGTATGAGATCTTATGTTTAAATACTTTCCATCGCATTTTATATTTAAGATTTTGAAATTGATTCTTCCTTTTTTGATGATTGACAATAGTTGATGTGATGAAGAGCTTATTTCACCACTATAGATATTTTTTGGAGAAAGCAGGCATAGATAATCTTTTACATTATATGTTTATATCTTTTATTTTTAAAGTACATCAGACAACTCAGCTGTCTGTGATACTAGAAACTGCACTAAAGCTTCTTCCCATCTTCCACTTGGTTCCTCCCACATTTGCCTCAGGTAGAGGAAAAAAGGCCTCTGTATTTAAACTATGCCTATTTCACAGACTACAGGGAAACTGAGAGAAAGAGCACTGAAGTTCCTGTAATATGCTGTTTTTAGAAACTTATTAGGCTTAGGGAAGTTTAATGAGAGAACAGATGTGGCACTGTTAAATTAGTCTTTTCCTATTCTGTTGGTACCCAGGCATCAACCTGCAAAATGTTTGGATCTGGCATTCTGAAATGGAAGTCAAGTCATCATACATGCTGTCTGCATTTGTAGATGGCCCTACCACAAAAATATATCAAAATAAGTTCTAGTAGGAAAATGATAGCATGAATTTTACGAAGTACCTTACTCTGATATATAAGAAAATAGCAAATTAAGTTTGTGAAACTCATCCATTAATATGATACATATATTCCAGTGGTAGAGTAATTGGTTAGCATATTGCTGATGACATAATTTTCCCACTATATAATGAATTGGTTACCAGAAGATGCGGAAGAATGGTTGTGCAAAATTCTGCTTCTGCTCCTAATATTATTTAGAGAGAGACTTGCCATCAGCACTTAGAAAGGAGAACAAAGGAGGAGTGGATGTGGGATCTGTGGATGGGAGCACATGAGAGGGGTAGTTCTAGTACATGTAAGTCTCTGAGTCCCTGAGTACATGTAAGCTATTCATCATTGTTGGTGTTGGAGATATTTGCCTTATATTCTTTGTTACTTTTCTAAGTGGTTAAAATGTAATTGTTAGCCTACTCAGGATGGCAAAACTGTTCTCTGTCATATCTTTTTTTTTTTTTTTTAATGAAGCTGATATGATCAAAAGTGTCTTTTTCTTTTTTGTATTTTAAGAAAGGTCTACAAGGTGTTTAGGGTCTCACTACTAGATTGAACTTGTAGTGATCCACCTGTTTATAGTCTCCCAAGGATTAAAAGTTTCTTTAATGAAGCCTATATGATTAAAAGTGATATTTTTTTTTAAAGATGATCATACAGTCTACTTGAAGAGTGTATAACCTAGGGATTTAGAAATATATTAATTAAAGTTTTCTGTGCTAGCAATTGAGTTCAGGGCCTCATATGCTAGGTGAATGTCCTTCTGAGGTACATCCATAGGCTGGATAATTTATCTTAAAAGGTATATTTTCTAGCTTCTAAAATCTAGAAACTTTGTTTATACAGTTCTAACTAAACGCGTGGTGATGAAATAGTTGATACACGGACTCTCTCTAAGTGGCTGTTATCCTTGGGAAAAAAACTTTAGGTTTTAGAAGATGAATCTATAGTCTTCCTTTTAGTTAAGGAAGATTCAATTAGAAATAAGTTGGAACTATGTCCTCTACATCTAACCTATGGCTTCCACAAGGTATATCAAAAATTCCCCTATACGTTTTCTGAAATTTTGCTATGGATATAAGGTTGTAAGAAAAATGAGCAGTACTGTGTCTGAGTCCCTTGCAGCATGATTTATAACACATAATTATGCATTTGTGTGTACAAGTTATAATTTAATGAGCTACCATAAATTTTATCGCGGCTAATATTCTTAAAGTACCATTTATTTCAGTTTTCTTAGGAAATTTTACAACTTTTATCATATTTGTCAAATTCTTTGAATTGTCTTTATTAATTTAATCTAACATTTTTCCTAATAACTCAGTTTTCATGATCGAGGGTATCTCACTCAGGAGATTGGTATCATACTTTTTAATTGTTAACACTTGTGTGAATCTGAAGGTAATATTTTTCATAGTATTTTTCTTTTAAAAGTGCTTACAGGTCAGGTGTGTTGGTGCATGGCTATAATTCTAGTACTTTATAGAGGCTGTGGCAGGAGAATTTATGTGAATTCAAGGACAGTTAGGGCTACAAAGTGAGTTTAAGGCCAGTCTGAATTGCTTAGTGAAACCCTATTTCAAAAGTGCTTTATCAAAAGAAATAACCAATGGAGTGAAGAAACAACCCACAAAGTAGGAAATTTTTTTTTAGCTTATTGTGTGTCAAACAAAAGACAAATCTGTAACAGATAAAGAATTGAAAAAAAAATCAGATTACCCAAAATTCAAAGACCCAGTCCAAACATGGACATTTGAGATGAAGACATGTTTCTCAGATGAAGAAACACAAATAGCAAATACATATACTAAAAAATGTTCAACATTACAGTCAACAACTGGTATCTCATCTTATTAAAAAGCTTTTGCATGGCAAAAGAAACCACCAACAGAGTAGAGGCAACCCACAGTATGGGTAAAAAACTGCTTACCAGCTGTTCCTCAAAGAAAAAATTAATGTTGAGAACATATGAAGACCTAAAACAAAACAAAACAAAAAGCCAAAAAATCAGACCTCCCAAATTTAAAGACTCAAGCCAAAAATAGGCATTTGAGATGAATATACACTTCTCAGATGAAGGGATACAAATGGCAAATAAAAGAAAAAAAGTTATCAACTCAAGACTTGCAAATTAAAACAACATTGAGATTTCATCTTGCCCCAAAGAGAATGGCTATCATTAAGAAATCAATCAATAAAAAACTCTGGTGGGGCAAAGGGGAAGAAAGGAAGCCTTCTCTACTGTAAGTGTGAGTGTAGACTGGTGTAATCACTGTGGAGATCAGTATGGAGATTGCTCAGAAAACTAAGATAGAGGTCCTATTTGACTTAGTTGTTTCTCTTCTGTATATTTATCTGGAAGAATTACAAACATCACACTAGAGAGATGTATGTGCACCCATGTTGATAGCAGCACAATTTGTAATAGCTAAATCATGGGAACAACACGAATGTTCATCATCTGAAGAATGGATTGAAAAGATATTAACATGACAGTTTTATACAACAGAACAACTCAGCTATAAAAAGGAATATTTTTGAGATGGACAGGTAAATGGATATAACTTGAGACCATACTTGTAAATGAAATAAATCACATCCACATGTGTGAACGCTGTGTTGTCTCCCTAATTTAAAAAGTTATGAGTAAGATCCAAAATATATAATAGATATTGTGAATGGTAAGAAACTTGTTCAAAAGGAACAGAGAAACAGGATGGGAGGAAAGGAGAAAAGAAAAAAGGGAAAAGGGGAAAAATATATATGTAAACACTATAATTTCTGTTAGTTCATTGAAAGGAAAGGTTTGCTCTTGTATTGTTTGATCCATTTTTCATGCCTGTACCTTGTAATCTGAACAACTACTTTGAAGATAGCAATACAGAATGTGTTAAGCATTGTTGTCTATTGTTTTGTAAGTTTTAATCATTTTCATTGTTTTTTCTTTAACATAAAGGGTGCTTACAAATATTTAAGTATTTAAATAGTTTAAACATAATAAACTGATTGATGTATGGTGGAATCCCTTTAGGAATGTAGTGGAAATGAACATAAATTACCTGACAGAAGCAGCAGAGCACAATTTCTCATGAGTCTGTCTTACCAACTTTTTTCTTTGTAATCTGCTATTGTGGTCTTGTGTTTATATCATTTCTTTTGTTGTTTGTAAAGTAGGAAATTTCTTGGGGTGAGTAATGGAAAGAAGGAAACATGCTTGTTTCTAAATATTGCATGACATAGTATAGTTACCATAATACACCTCATATTTACTTAGTAGGTCATATGTACAAAGTCCTTTTGAATGTAGCATCTTGTTAAACTGTTGGTCAGTTGTATGGAGAGATTATCTCCATATAATTGGGGAAACTGAGACAACTGTTAAGAAGCACCATAGAATGTACAGAAGTAGAATGTAAAACCTAGCCTGTGAACTCTTGATCTTATGTCTCTTATTCTAGTATTCTTATCCATTATAGTAGTAATTTTCAAATAAAAACTTGAAAAGCAGCCATTTTCTGGGGAGTGATTATACATAGATTTGTCACCTGCAGACCATGTCCATTTTTGTATCTTCTTTTTTTTTTTTTTTTTTTTTTTTTGTGGGACCAGGGTTCGAACTCACGACCTTGCACTTGCCCAGCAGGCACTTGTGCCTCGGAGCTATCTCCCCAGCCCCCATTTTTGTATCTTCTTACTGTGGCTCTCAGTGATATTTCACTCTAAAAAAGGTTTCAAAATCACTGCTCTACTTGAATCTTTTGTACAGGGAGTATAAATTAAGAGCAAACTGTATCTTTCTTTTTGTTCTTGCATTTTGCTAGTGGTTAACACTAAGGTTATATACTTCTTTGGCTACAGGCATTTTGGAATGAGTAATTAGACTCTTGACAGTTTTCTGTAATCTTGTTTCTTTTCAAGTATTATTTTCTGACAATATTCAATACTGTACAGGATATAGAAGTTACTAGCTTTTACCAGGACCAATGACAGTTGGTTTTAAAAGAGCACAGTAGTTTAAAAAACTATATATAAATTATAGAAATTAAAACAAACTGTATTAAATCTACAGTTTGGCATAAAGGGGCACTAGCAAGCATAGTCATTCTTTATGTAATGTGAGGTATTGCTTGGGTTTCATAATACCAACTCTGGTAGGTAAGTATGCTGATACCTATAATTTGCATAAGCTTTGCCTAAACCCTTGGAAATTCAAGATATGGTTGTGTTTAAAAGTAGTAAAGATACAGTTTGCTGTTCTTAATTTATATTCCTCATTGAGGGATGTTTCTTTATTATCATAGCATTCTAGGGTCTTTAATATAGTAAATTACAAAATATATTTTCATGTTAGCCAAAAAGCATTTTAAACTTTATTATATTGTATTCTAACAGTCTATGAAATTTAATAAGGGTTAAATGATTCAGATTCACATCATAACACTGTACATTGACTTTGTCATTTTTTAAGTGTATATACAGAATAATGGGTTTCATTTTGTCATATTCATACATAGATCATAGCTTTTTCCTCATACTCTCCATTCTCCATCCCTTTTCTCTTCCCTAGTTAACTCTTTTATTTTCATATAAAGTTCCTTTCTAGATTTCTCATGCTCCTCGTCCTTGATTCTTCATATGAGAGAGAACATTAAATGTTTAACTTTCTGAGTCTGGCTAATTTCATTTTCCATGTTGGTCTTCAGTTCCATGAGCTTCCTGCAAATGACATTATTTAGTATGTCAACAATTTTGTATTTTAAATATGAGCATAATTGGAGTTTAATATTGAAAAGTGGGTAATAGTCATTTCTCTTAAGTTCTTAATTTAGGGTGCTAACCACTCTTGATTAGTAATAATTATTTTCTGTACAATTCATTCTGAACATGGACCGACTGAAGTGGTGCTGAAAGGACAGCAAAAATGGTTCCGCTGGAAGTGAGCAAGCATGCAAGTACTGGAAGTTACTTATTTAATCTTGGGAAAGAGAGATTTAAAGTCTTCCTACAAATTTATTTGCATTTCTCTATTTTCTTGTCATATTCTTTCATCTAAAATCAGCATCATGACAACATGTGAAGGGGAGACTTAAGTTATGTATGAAGTGCAGACCTAAATAAAACGAGCTTAAAGTATGGAAAGGATGATTTAATTTTCATGAAAAAGACCTTCCTGAACTAGTCTTTCATCCTTATAAGTAAAAAATTAGGCAGATATTTGGTAAGTTATCCCCCCCAGAATTCCTCAAGCCCAGAATGATTACTTAGTTAAATGATGTGTGTACTCTTACTGTTGCTTCTAGGCCTGAATTTTTTTGTACTGTCCTTTAAAAAAAATCTTTTATTTGTCATGAGGTCTTGCTATGCAGCTCACACTCATAGTGATCTTCCTGTCTCAGCTTCCCCAGCACTGGGTTTACAGGTGTGCACCACCCCGCCTGGTTTTGGTAACTGGCAAGACATGCCTGGTGTTCCGAGGTTGGTACAGCATGCCACACTGGGTTTGGAACTCAGGTCCTTGCACTTACCAGTCAGGCTCTTAGGCTACTAAGCTATCTTCCTGGCTCTGTGCTATCCTTTTAATTGTTTGGAAAAGTGCTTTTCTTGCCATAATTAAATGTAATACCTATAATATACAGATATATTAAAAGTATTTTTTCAGGGCTAAATTGAGATGGAAATGAAAGAATGTCTTACATTTGTCATCACAGAACTAAAGTTACTTTATTTCAATATTATAAATTCCAAGTTATGTGTACTGTAAAGATACTTTATGAAATATTCAAAAAATCAAGAATGTGAGAGTGAAGTGTGTTTTGATAAGGTGATCTAAATTGTTCATGCATTTATGAATCAAACCTGAGTATGATTTTATCCTGGTTTATCTATTTGTT
This sequence comes from Myocastor coypus, assembly GCA_004027025.1. Taxonomy (NCBI): domain Eukaryota; kingdom Metazoa; phylum Chordata; class Mammalia; order Rodentia; family Myocastoridae; genus Myocastor; species Myocastor coypus. Next base: position 32,818 of record PVJA010004715.1, on the reverse strand, counting down.
TGATAACTTTGTATGACATGAGAACAGTAACTGCTGCCTTGTGGACTTTTGAAAATCAAGAAAGGGATATCTGCAGTGTACATAATTCAGTGCCTGGCAGAAAGTAGCACTTAAGTCACATATAAATTTAAAAGTTTTCCTAGGATGCTAGATTAGGGAAACCAATAGAACATGGAGGACCTTTAACCACAGTCATTTCCAAGAGGAGATAATGTTCAGTATACTTTTTTTTTTTTTTTTTGTGGGACTGGGGTTCAAACTCACGACCTTGCACTTGCCCAGCAGGCACTTGTGCCTCGGAGCCATCTCCCCAGCTCCCTCTGTTCAGTATACTTTTTAGGTTTGCGTTAACTGCCCAAATTTTGGTATCCAGTCATGGTCAGTGAAAACTTGATCGCTGTACTACATTGGAAAGAAACATTTGGGGATGATATTGAGATAGCGTTTGTAATTCTGACCTTGAATTCACTATACACTGCAGGCTGCATGGAATTTAAGCAATCCTACTTCGGCTTCCCAAGCACTGGGATTACAGGCATGTTCTACTATGCTGGCACGATATCAGCCTTGGTCCCACCTTGATTAGTAAGCTTCAAAAACTTGATCCCCTTTTAAGAAGAAAGCTATAGAGAGTTGTAAGTAGGGAACCATATGTGAAGCAAACTGTTAAGTTGTTTCGTCTTAGCTCCTGAAGAACTTCTTTTTATCAAAACAAAGTAAATGTTTACAAGAAAGTATGGCAGATGCATTATCTTTCTATAATTAGTCTTTGGTCAGTCAACTCTCATTTTATTTTGATAGACCTAATTGTCTTAGGTTTCTTTCTCATCATTACCCAACCCCCACCTCCTCCTGTCCATAGCTTATATGTCTTCTGGCTTCTTTAAATACCTTGCATAGTTTTGTGTTTCATATTGTAACTATCTTACATTTCCTAACAGTAATATTTATCAACTGCTATGTGGCAGGCACTGGGTAAACACCTTACATAAGATAATTTAATTCTCCTATTAACTTGAAGAGAAATTAGGTGCTTTGGATTAATAATCCTGTAATATTCATTTTGAAATTAGAAATGTTCTGAAAATACCAGTTTTTCTATGTTTGCAGTAGGTGAATTTTGGATGCAAAACCTGAAGTAAATGCGATGAGACCACTTACAGATCTTTATCCCATAATTGGAACATTCATTTTGCTATAGGAGTATTATGATTTGCTCCCGTAAATCCACTTTGGATGTTACAAGTATATACTGTCACTTTTAAAATTTAAAGAGTTGGGGCCCGGCAGGATGGCTCAGTGGTCTAAAGTGCCTGCTTAGGAAAGCTTGGGTGGCTGCAGGGACCGCAGTTCGATCCCCGGCACCACATGCTGTGCCAGCCCTGCCCCCAGGGCAGGCTGAGCCGGCCATAAAAATAAATAAAACTCCTGAAACAAGAAAATAAATAAATAAATAAATAAAAATTTTAAAAAAATTGAAAGAGTTGAGAGTCATGTGACAGGTGGCCAGAGGCTTAGGATATGGTTTTGTAAACCCATTTCATCACTTGATGAGAAGGATGATGTTAGGCAAATTGCCAGAATTATAAATCGCATCTAAGACATTGAGTAATTTATTTTAGTAACTTCTGGTAAATTAAATTCAAACTGAATAATCTTATTCTAGAGCCTGTACTTTTAAACCACAGAGTTGTTTTTCCATCCAGTTGCCGAGACAAGACTGAGTACCAGTGTATGTTTTGAGTTGACATGGTTGCCAGTATTTGCTGATAGAGAAATGTGTATAACTAGATAACTATAATAGAAAATAAGGGCCAGCAAGATAGCTCAGTGCACTAGGTGCTTGCTTTGGCAAGTTCAGGGACCAGGGTTCGATCCCAGGTCCTACTTGCCGTGGTGGCCCAGCCCCAGGGCACAATGATCTAGCAACTGAGTCTGGGCGTCGTAGGGCATGCCTATAATCCTAGTGCTGGGGAGATTGAAAACAGGAGGATCACTGTGAATCTGAGCTGCATGGTGAGACCTTGTACCAAATACATAAAATGAAAAAAAAAAAATAAAGATCTTATAATTTAGATGTAGAAAATTGTGTTTTTCTATGTACTTGTGTATGAATATATCTGACCATAGAATTCCCCTAAGAATAATGCACCCTAGACACAAAGGGCTATAACAAGTAGAGGTAGAAAATAGTGTACTTTATTTTTATTCCTTTGTATTATCAGTATTTCAGTTAGTGCCATAAATTGTTTATTTTGATTTTATTCAATAAATAATTTCTTAGTGTCTGGTGTATGTAGGCTACAAATACCACCTTGAGCATGAAAGTCATGGTCCCTATTTCAGCAAAGACACTGTTATCATCAACGGGAGAGTTCCTGGTATGGTACCATTCCTTGAGATAGCTTTAGATTTTTTTTTTTAACTTTATTTATTTATTTTACTTTATTTGTTTATGTTGTGGCTGGCTCAGCCTGCTGTGAGGTGGGGCTGGTGTAGCATGTGGTGCTGGGGATCGAACCATGGTCCCTGTGATTGCCTAAGTTTGCCTAAGCAGGCGCTTTAGACCACTGAGCCATCTCACTGGCAGAACCATCCATTTTCTACTGCCCACAGCCCTCTTACTTTTAAAATAAACTTTAAAAAGGTAAAAAAAAAAAAAAAAAAAAAAAATCACTGTTGCTATTCTTTTTGTTTTTTCATTCTTTTCTTTTTCTTGGTTAGAGCTGAAACCTTCCTTGGAGCAGGTGCAGGTGCCGCAGGACCCCGCTCTCCCTAGCTCGCCCTCCCATCCCAGGACTGCTCTGATCTGTTGTCTTATGTTTGAAATGAGATCAAAACTGAAAGAAAAGATACCTTTAGCTTCTTTGAGCCAAAATGACATTGCAAGTACTCACCTTCTCCTTGTATTGTGACACCCAAACTGGCCCTTAACATTTCCTGAGGTCCCCTGGTGGGAGAAGCATAGACATGTAATGGGTGATGTTCAGACTCAGTCTGGATGCTTGTATATTATCAAAGTTGAATATTTAAGTGACTTTAAGAGTTTCTTTCACTAGAATTTTAACTTGATGCAAAGTAAATAGGTGAGAGATCTGAAGAGCAAGTAGCTGAATTGCTTATATCTAGCCCTAATGGTTGAAACTTTAGAGCAAGAATGACTGGGGACAGTGTATCCATGGGTCATAGAGAAGTACTATTTTAGTGTTTGTGCTGCCGAAGTGAGCACAAGAGAATCCCCATTATACTGCACAAATAATAAAAACACGTTAAGTCCCGAGTTAATATACCAACCATTGATATTTTTCAATGATAGTTATTTCTCATTCAAAGACATATAGTATATTTATGTTTAGTAAATTGTGTAGCAGTTAAACATTTCTGCTTCACTTTTCATTTTAAAATATAAATTACAAATTCTAATACATGTAGGGCTGGGGAGATAGCTCCGAGGCACAAGTGCCTGCTGGGCAAGTGCAAGGTCGTGAGTTCAAAACCTGGTCCCACAAAAAAAAAAAAAAAAAAAGAACAAATTCTAATACATGTAAATAGAAACAACTACAAGCTTTGTTACTTTGAATTTGTCATTTGGAAGAGAAATAAGATGTAAATTTTCCTTCAGGATCCATGTGAACTGTTTTAGGCAGTATTATATTAAAAGTAGTAACATTTGAAAGTTCATAGAATCTCTTGCTTATGCTAGTCGACATTTTCAAGTGAACATACTTTTGCATTATGATTGTAAAAGTATACATTCTTAATATAAAGATCCTGAAAACATAGAAAGTTTCAAATAAGATAAAAAAGCAAAAGCAACCCTTCTGCTTAATAGAGATGACAACTCATCGATTTACAGGATTATTGTCACATGTTGGGATTTCAGTGTTTCCCTGAATGCATGTGTTACTCTTGAAGTGCTTCTGCTCATATATGTACTCTTTCCTTTTACGGACATAAAACTATTGATACACTTTCTCATAAACATTGGGTCGTATGATTTATTTTTCAACTTTGACATTCATGTCTTGAATGTTTTTTCATCATAATGTTTAATACTTTATGCTTACTGACATGGTTTGAATATATCTGCTTAAACAATTCTATATGTTTATTTTACTTTTCATTGCTATTTGTGATACATCATAATTGCATCATTGTGAGTAGTTGCTATGTGCACAAGCACCTCTTAATTTTCCCCCCTTTCCTTCCTAGCTAGATATTTAGGTAGTAATCCTTTTTATTTTTTTGATACTAATTGCATTAGTAATTGTACTCTATCTGCCTGCCCAGTTATTTAGTTTAATAAATTCTTAGAAATGGAATTACTGGGTAAGAAGTTAGATACATTTGGAATGTTGTATCAATTTACCAGATTGGTTCTTTTGAAAATTGTATTGTTTTATATTCCCAATAATAATGCTTTGATGTTTCTGTTTTTTTGCTTATTCTCAGACACTTGGTATGATGTCTTTTTAATTAAAAATATTCCATATCAGTTGAAAATATCTTATTTGAATTTGTGTTTTTGAAAGTCACCAAAAATTTCACAAGTTGCATATATTATCTATTAATATTTTCTGTGGTTTGAATGTGTACCCCCAGATTTATGTGCTGAAATGAAAGCTTGGGAGGTTGGGCCTAATTGCCCAATCTGTATTATTGTTACAGCAAGACACAGTGGACGAACACATACGTATATTGTTGATTTTCAGTTTAGTTTTTTTTTTTTTTTTCCTGTTAAGTAGTATTTTTTCTGTCTTTTCTGAGACCTCTTTATTAGGATAAGAAAATCTGTCATTCTTACTGCACATATTTTTTGTGTTGGAGGTTGTATCTCAGTTTTAGACCATATGCTTAGTATATGTGAGTCTTTGAATCCCACCATGTGCATACACATAATGTGTGGGGTGTGTGTATGTATATGTATATATATATATATATATATATATATACATTAACATAATATATATACATTAATACATATATGTATTATATATATACATTAACATAATACATATATATATATGTATGTGTGTGTATATATATATATATATATATATATGTATTATGTTAATGTATTCGGTACTGGGTCTTACTGCACAGCTTGGACTCATGTGATCTTCCTGTTTTCAGCCTCCCCAGGTCTGGGATCATAGGGGTATGCCACCATCCCCAGATTCTGTGTCGGCTCACTGCTCCCAGAGGTGGGGCTGGAGGAGCATGTTGTGCCAAGGATTGAACCCCAGCCCTTGTGCTTGACTAAGCAGGTGCTTTGTCTGCTGACAAATATTTGCTATGAATTTTATTCCAGTGATTTTTTGGGGGATAAACACATGCATCTTTTTTTTTGTTGTCTTTTTCTCCCCAGTTGGTGATTATTATTATTATGTTATTATTATTTATCTTTTTGAGACAGGGTCCTGCTATGCAGTTCAGGCTGGCCTTGAGCTCACTTTTGTAGCTCAGGCTGGTCTTGAACTCACACAGATCCTCCTGCCTCAGCCTCCCAAGTGCTGGAATTGTAGGTGTGTGCCACCACGCCCGGCTCCCACTTGGTGATTGTTGTAACTCATAATAACTCAGTAGAAGGGTTAAAGAGTGAAAGACATGAAAAAAGAATTAAGATGTCTTTGTGTTAAGTTCCAGTTTCCCACAAGGAATCTAATCATTGTGTATTGTGGAGGTGCACCAATTAAAAAAAAAAAAAAGAAAAAAAGAAAAAAGAATTTAAAAAGCCCTCCAAAACATTGTTAAAGTTTTCTGGAAAAAAAATCATTATACTTAAAAAAAAAAAAAAAATCCTCCAAAAAGTATTTTCTGTTGGAAAGAATTATGTGGATGAGAGAAGTGATAGATTAGTCGTGTTAGGTATATTTGCTGTAAGTACAGTTTCAATAATAACTGCATATACAAATAAAAATTATGAGAAATGTAGATATGGTTGAAATATAATTGAAAGACTCCTTGCAGTAAAGTTAGATAGTCCTAATTTTATTTGTTCTTTAATTTAGGTGGCAAATATTTATTAAGTTCCTAATAGGGACTTTAAGGAGTTATGTGATTTTGAGTAAATAAGTTACTTAAGCTAGTGAAATCTTAGTATCTTCATTTGTAAAAAGGGGTAATATCTACCTTACATTATTATAAAGGTTAGTTACCATTTATCCCAAGTATCTAGAAGTATCTGATATACACTTAGACAAAATTAAATCATAACTATCATTAGTGGTTTTAGTTTTTGTAAAAAATGCAATATTATATCTTATTTTAATATATAATATCACTGGAATGGTAATAATTTGACATATAGAATAATTAATGATGATAGCTATAATTTTATTAATAGAGTGGAGCTTACGTTGAATATACTTAGTATCCTGTTAGGTAAATAATACTTGTAGTGCAGATTGCTATTTTCAAGCTTTTTCTTGTTTTATTTATTTACATAATGCTCCTGAAACACATACAGGGTGTATATAAGATTTTCTGTTTTATGAGTGAGGAGCTGAAGCTAGAGTGATTTTTTTTTGGGGGGGGAGGAGGGTCTACAGGGTGTTCAAGCTCTCACTTCTAGATTAGACTTGTAGTGATCCACCTGATTACAGCCTCCCGAGAGTTGGGATTACAGGCACTCACCATGAAGCCCAGTCTCAACTGCCTTTTTAGCATGCCCCAGGGATGGGCTGGCATGGCAGGCGTGGGGATCCCAGCTCTGGGCCGCTCAAACCTGCTTGCAGGTGTTTTAATCCACTGAGCTATTTGGCCCAGCGCTTGGAGTGATTAATTGCCTTGTCGATTTATGATGTAAGTGATTAATCAGGTTTTGCCTACAATTAAGAGTCTCACTGAACCTAAATTGATCCTCACTTTGGGGGAAAATAGGTAGACTCTGATTATAATTGCCTGGTTTTAATTTAGTATTTTATACATTTTTGTGTTTGCTTCTGTTCCAGTTACCTGAACATTGACTTAATGTTTCTGTAGTCTGTTGCATTGTTCATAGTCATGCCCTCCCCCTTTTTCCCAGTGTGGGCTGGGCATATGGTTTACGTCAGTGAATAGAATATAACAGAATTAAGCTGTTGCAGGCCTCAGTGTAAGCCTCAGAAAGGCCAGCAGCTTCTGTTGTTTTTGTGTTTGGGGAGACTGAATCATCCTGTTGTCTGACTGCCCTCCTAGAAAGACCATGTTGAAAAGAGTATATATTGAGAGGAAAAGCCCCGAGATTATAAAAGGCTCAGAGACTACATGGCTGGAGGACCCAGTCATCCTGATTTCTTGAGTTTATTTTCTACCTGACAGCCAAAAGTAGTCATGCAAATAACCATCAGCATGATGAGTCCAAGGAATTGCAGAACTGAGCTCTGCCCATATTATGCAATTATGACAAATAAAATGGTTGTGGTTTTGAAACAGATATGTTGGAATGCTTTATGATATAACAGAAAAATGAAACAATTTTGTGGAAAATAAAAACTTTACTAAAAGGTATTTACTTTTCTTGGCTTCTTCATTTGGCAGTTTTGATTTTCCCTGGCATAACTGTGTCATTTAACGTAGAAGAGAGATATCAGTGAATATTTTTTTTCTTTCAGTTCTTTTTACTTAACCTTAACTATGCATATTTGATCAACACTTGGGTAAATTTGAGGTAAATTCATAAATAAAAAATATAGAAGCATACTTTAATCACCTTTTTATTGTAATGCTTATTTTCATAAGAAGTACAAAGTTTATACAAAATATTATAGAGCTTGGTCAGCTTCCAGAATGGTGGGAGGTGGGTCTCAGTGCACATGTTAAATAGGGAAAAAATAATGAAAATCAACCCTTTTAGGATTCTACATATTAAGCCCTGAACTGAGGTGCTGGTCAAGAGAAAACTATTGAACCTTGGGATGATTTGAAAGGCTTGTGACATTTTAACTTTAGGCTATTTTCATCTCCCTTTTCTCTTCAACCTAGTGGTCAAGCCAAAATCAGGTAGCCTTGTAGGTAACAGAAACATCTGATCATTTTTGGAGCTCCTTTAAGGCACCATTCCTAGAACATAGTTAATATTTTGTCAGAATTTGTAGCTCTTTAGGAAAACTAATCTGAGTAGTTAGCTATTTGGTTAGCCTTAGAGGTCAGGTCCATTGGGAAAAACCAAAACCTTATCCCCAGAGCATTAAGGAAGCAATAGCAAACTTGTGAAGATCTCAGTACCTACGCCTATAATTTCAGTGCTAGCAAACAGAAGTCTGGCAAGAATTTATTAAAAGGAAATCCTAGAGAACTAGCCAACCACGAGGAACGTATATTCCTGGATATCTAAAAGTCTGCGTAACGTGCAGGGCTGTGCACATGCCCAGGGCATGCCACCTCTGGCTGATTTTGAGCCTTTGTGTAAACAGAAAGTAAAAAGTTATGGCTATATTTCACTGTAGAAATTGAATGACTTCTCACAGAGATCTTTTTGACAGGTATTTATGGAAGAGTTCTGAACAATCATTGGATGATCACTACATTACACTGGCCTAGGTGTGATGCTAAGAGGCCAGACTTAAAAATTAAGAATAAAACAAAACCAAGCAGCAGGTGTCTCTGCCTTTCCTTCTTTCCATTCTCTCTCCTGTGCCATCCCTTCCAATGTAGAATAGATGGATCACACGTACAGAATCGAAATTCATTGAATTAGTTCTTCAAAGTGCTGAATAAATAAACAGTATATTTTAAAACAACAAACCAGTCAGTCATAAGGCAAAACACAGCTGAATGGAAACCAAGGACTTAAGCATTAACAAAGTGACTGCAAACAGAAAAGATAGGAAACATGGCAGGAGCAAAACCATGCACTTATATAACAGGATGAAGTAGGTAATGGTCCTAAGAACCACCAAAATATTTTTCACACTGAGGATAGCAATGGGTAACACTAAAATTATGTTTGTAATGCAAAAATACAAAAAACAAACAACAACAAAAAAAAACCCATCAGTCAAATTTCTCTGCAGTGTGTGTGGAAGAATTGGATATCAGGGTTGTTAAAATATTTGAAATGTCTAGTTTTTAAAGAAGTTGTGAATAAAGAAACAGGAAGTACATAAGCAAGCCACACAAAAACCAAAATACCAGCCAAAAACCAAAGTCCTTTGAAAGTCCCAATTTTTTTATTTACCAGATGAAGAGTTAAGTCAGCTGTTTTAATATATTCAAAGAATTAAATGAAAAATCTGAAGAATGAAAAGGAAGCACGAAAATGGTATCTTACCAAAGAGAATACCAGTAAAGACAGAAATTATAGCTGTAACCACATAGCATTTATGGACTTTGTTATTTTTATTTTTTATTTTTGTATTTTAGGGAAAGTTATACAGGGTGTTCAGATTCTCACTACTAGATTATACTCCCCTGTTTACAGGCTCCCAAGAGTTGGGCTTATAGGCGTGTGGTGCCTCAGCGTGCGCGGCAGGGTCAGCATCGCAGGTCCCTGGATCGCACCCCTGCCTTTGTACCTGCTGGCAGGTGCTTTAATCTGCAAAGTTCCGTACTTTAAATGAGCTGAAATAAAAAATTCACTGGAGACGCTCAACATCAGATATGATTTGCCAGATGAAAGATTCAGTTAAAGAAAGATCAATAGAGATCCACTGTGAGGAATGAAAACAAAGGATAATGAACAGAGTTGTAAGAGACCACTGGAATACTACTAGATGTACTTACCTAGGTATAACAGAGGCCCCAGAAAAGGAAGACAAATAGGCAAAAATAATATTTAATCTTTCAAACTTAACTGAAAAACACACAGTATATTCTGCATAAACCTAACAAGCTCAAAATAGCTCATATACATTGTATTTAAACTTAAGAAATTTAATAGTAGAGAAAACCTTGGAGATGAGAAGAGAAAGATTTCTTATCATATATGAAATATGCTTAATAAGATTAACAGCTGAGGTCTTATCAGAATCCCTGGAAAACATTTTCAGCATTGAACCAAGAATTCTGTATTAAACCAAATACTAAAATATAAAGGAGGAATGAAAATATTTCCAAATAAGCAAAAATTTAAAGAATTTGTGACTAACACACTGCTATAAGAAATATTAAAAGGAGTCCTTCACGGCTGGTGAGATAGCTCAGCAGACTAAGTGCCTGCTTAGGCAAGTGCAGGGATTGGGGCTTGATACCTGGCACCACATGCCATTCTGGCACATGCCACTGAGACCAAGTGTGGTGGTGCACACCTGTAATCCCAGCGCTGGGGAGGCTGAAAACAGGAGGATCACTACTAGTGTGAGCTGGGTAGTGAGATCCTGTACCAAATACATTTAAAAAGAAAAAGAAAAGAGTCCTTCAGGTTGACAAACAAAAGGAAACCAGGGAGTAAGCTGAAATCTCTATGAAGAAATAAAGACATGGTAAAGTTGACTACATAAGTTTTGTGAAGGACATAGTACTACTGAATAAAGCAATAATTACAAATTATGTTGGTATGCTTATAATTTATAAAGATATAAATCATATGACAAAATTACACAGGAAAGATAGGGAGTGAGTTTATATATTGCAAAGTAGAATTTTGGGGGATAATATTTAAGTCTGTATCAATCTGGAACTAAAATGTTTTCAGGTAAAATGCTTGTGATCCACAGAGCAACCACTAAGAACATAACACAAAAGTAGTAGAAAAACAAGGAAATGACAAAGTACACTAGAAAATAACCGTTTAATATAAAAAAGAGAAATTGTAATGAAAGATGTTATAGAGCTTCAATATCATAGAGGTAATAACATGTAATTTCCATGTTAGTAATGTACTCAGGTAAATTTTCAGGAAAAATATTACATGAATCTTAGAGTTTTCATTTTGTGATATTGACAGGGATTGTTCTATAGAGTTTAAACATTGATGTGAAAACACCATGGCTGCATAATTTTCATCCCATCCACCCTATATAGCAGTTCCAGTTTTTCTATATCTTTACCTATATATTTTGGTATTTTTGATAGTCATTGTAAGTATTATTCATAGGTTATTGTTCTATCATTAACGTTTTTATTTCTTTGAGAAATGGAATAATTATTTTGGGAGGTTTACTACAATTTTTATAAATTTTTATATTTTCCTGATCTCAAACATTAGAAGACTGATTGGGGCTTGTATTCTAAACATACTAAAATGTATAAAACAATATTTGCCTTCCTTCATAGCTGTGCTTCTAGCTTTTGAAATGAAGACCTTGCTATAATGGTGATTTGTTATCTCTTGGACTACCTTCTGTGCTCATGATTCTAAGGAGGGTAAGGGTCACGTCTTTGAGGGGTGTGTTCTCAACACATGCATGGTGGGCTGCATCCATCTTCTCTGACCCTGGTTTCTCCATTTCACTTAACCCCTTTGCATCTGCATAAGAATGTGTCATCTGTTCCTCACTGGTTTCTTGTGCAGAGGGATGATTGTACAGTGAGAAACATTGCTTCAGGGCTGCTTGACTAGCTGACATCCATTGCCCTATATTTGATAATCCTGTTGCCATTTAATGATGAGTTCAGTTTACAGATGATGCTCATTATTTTGCTCAAGATGACAGATATAATTCTTCTAGTTACCTAGCTGTTCCAGCTATGAAAGTTTGGACACTTAGATTGGTTGAGGACTTCAGTGTTTTATTGTTTCTAACTTGCCTTTGGCTTCCAAAAATTATGCTGTAATGATGTTGGAAAATGATATGGAGGAGTAAAAGAAACCAAAACAGTGTATTTGGAGACTTACCTTTATTCAAGTCATGACTATGGGTACTTCTTTGATGAATTACCTTTAGATTTTCTCTGAGTCCAAAATGTCATGTAAGAATTGGAGATGCTGATACTGAAATTTTTTCTTTAAAGGCTTCATTGTTATTGACTTTGTGCATAAGGTTAGTCTTAGCAGTGAAAAATGTGACTAAGCAAAACAGTGTAAAAATGATGCTTACATTCCTACCAACTTTTATACTTAAACTGTGTGTATACTGTTTTTTGATTAGGAACAAGGAGCTTTCCTTATAGTGGAAAGATTGCTGATTGGAAATCCAGCCTTACATAAATTGGTATCCATAACAAATTATATCTACTTTAATGTAAAAATCAGTGGCAAAGCAGCAGTTCTAGCAAAGTGGCTGTAGGGCCAGGAGTATCACAGGGGAATTTCTTTGAATGGAAGCTTTTTGGTTTAGTTCCTGGCTTTACTGAGTCAGATATGGTGGAGTGTGGAGCTCACTCACTATGTTGTGTCTTCCCTTGGCCACCAAGCTTAAGTTGAGAAGCACTGATCTGTATTTTATGATCTTCTGCATTCAAAAATTTCTTTAGTGCAGGATTTTGAAGTGAATTGCTTTTATCAATTGCCTTTTCAAAGTGTTTCATTTAGTGTTTAAGGGCACAAGACCTGTTTTGCTTTCATGTATTATCTAATGCTATATTTAATTAAATTAGGTAATTACAGTACCAAAATTCTTCTAGTGTGGTTTGGGAGTTAATATTATTGTCCTGGGTGAACATACAAGTCAGCACTTGGAACTGAAGTGTGAGGGGCATACTTAAATGGAGCCTATGGACTATGAATCTGCAAGCTGTGGGCATCTGGTAGTGTGGTTGGAGAGAAAATGGGGAATGTGAATTTGCACCACAAATTGGCTAAGTGAAGGTTGAAAAAGAGAGTGTCCCCATGTCTCTACTGTATATGTAGGCGGATACATTTTTCCACCCATAACTTTTAGCTTGAAATGTATGTTCTAGACTTTTAGTTTTCTTGGCTGGATCCTAGAGTTTGAAATTTATTTCCAATAATTGTCATGTATCTTTGGTCAGGACTGTGGAGAAATTAAGTAATCTAGCAGTTCAAATAGAAAATTATTATGACAATAAGACACTGTATACTGGTAAATAGCTTGAGGTTGAAATCTGTGGAAACCTTTATTTTTAGCCCAACTTCGGAGCTTTTACTCCAACTTTTACTTTGATTTTAGAGAAACCAGTTAGCTGTAAGTGGGGATATTCCTTTTAAAATGTACAGGAAGTATTTGTCCACATTATAGTTCCTTAAGGGGCTAGTTACATGAATTGATTTAAATTCTGGTTTATTAAGTTGAAAGCATTACTCTTTATCAACAAACTGGGTGGAGTTCTGAATGTGCTGCTGTTTTGATAGATTTAATTACAGATTTTATTTATTTTCTAATTATATATTTTTAACTATATTGCTAGTCTTACAAAAAGGATGGTCATGAATAAATTAACTTAATTCTGTATTATTTTGTTACTGTGCTACCTGGGTCACAGTTACTCTTATGCAGCATTTTTTAATTTTAATTTTTTATTTTTGTGTGCAGCATTAATGGAAAGCTACATAATTTGTGGAAAATAAGTATTACATACCATTAGGATAGTTTTAACAGTTATCTAGTAGAATAGCAACTCTAGTCCTACTGTAGTTTAAATAGTAATTTGATTTTATTTGGTATCCGTACTTACTGAAAAACAGTGAGTAATAATAGTAAATTATAGGTGCCAAATTTTGGTAAAAAATGTAATATATGTTAACTATTTGCTTAAGATAGACAGTTTTTTAAGGATTAGAATGTGAAGCCATATTTGATGTGCATAGCATAAATTATGATTTTGTATTTAAAATTCTACTTTGCTGTGTATTAGAACAAAAATCATAGGGAAAATCATTAAATAAAATTTGAATAGTAGCTATGAGCTAGTGATATTTTTGTGTTATTATAATAGGCCAAGGCAGTGTTATTATATAGATATCTATGGCTGGAAAATTGAAGTAAGAAAGCTGGTGATATACCTGAAGTTATTTACTATGTGGCGGATTTGAGATTTGAACTGTGGTCTTTTTTACTAGTGAACACCAAGGTGTGCTTTTAAGAACTACTTTACACCTTAATATCCAGCGGCTTAGTGTTATTGGCCTGCTTTCAAAAACTTGTCTCTTTCTGTCAATTCCGAGATAACACTCAATAACTTGACAACAGTGACCTTTCTAAACAAATATAGAGTGTTACAGAACCAGATGGCCTAAGATTATATTTTATTTTTCTGGCTCAAAATAAATTGCCTGCTCTATGACTGATAAAGTCCAAAAAGACTCTTCTGTGTTTCAGGCCCTCATCAGACCACGTGGCCAGCCAGTGCCCTTTATCATGCACTCCTGAGTACAGAGCCTTATGTCTTCATACTGTAATTTAGATTAGGGCCTAATGAAAGGGCAACAAGCTTGTTTATTAAATCATTCTTCTCGGTAGTGATGGTAGTAAATTTCAAGGGACTAGAAGACAATGGCAGTAGTATTGTCTGTCTTGTTAAGTAGATGTAAAGAAATTGAAGGCTGATTTATAATTTAACAAATTCAGGTATTAAGCTTCTTTTTCTTCTGGGATTTGAGGAAGATTTTTAAATAATTAGCAGTCTTATACTTGAGCATTGAAAATCTGGGTAAGAATTTCTGTGACTCTTACAGTAATCTACTTATAAAATAATTATAAATTATTATGATACATATTCATAAATAACACTACTTCCTTAGCTCAGTTACTCTTAGAAATTTCAAAAAGACCAGTTTACACAGGATACTTATGGAAATGTTTTGAAGATATGTTGAAGCTAAAACTTGTAATTGACATGAAATTGCAATATCCAAAAAAGGACTGAGGTTGAGTTAGGAAGCCTGTTTTTGAGACATGGTTTTGTCGGCTCTCTTCAAAGGTCCTTGAACAAGTGAAGTAAACTCTTGAGTATCTTGATTTGAAAATCGGTTACTGGGAGGCCAGAATAATTGCCTTATTTTATTGCCAGTTTGTTCTGAGGGCCAAATGAAGGGTATTGTAATAAAGCTATATTCGTGTACAAATGGTTGCAGCTGCTGTGATGGGATCTAATATATTATGGCAAATATTCTGAGTTTTGAGTAGCACAGACCTACATTTGGAGTTGCTGCTTGTATTAGTTACTTTTTGCTCATTGCTGGGACAAATACCCAACACTCAAAATGAAGGAAGGAAAGGTTTATGTAGCTCACAGTTCGTGGAGGTTTCAGTCCATATTTGGCTGGCCCAAGGCTGAGAGGAACAGAGCAGAAAGCATCCAGTTCATGGCGGCGGAACAGCAACAAACTGGCGGCAGAGGTAGCCAACCAACATGGCAGCAGAGCAGCAGCAACAGCTAGAGCTCCAGTCTGTCTCTCTGTCTCTCTTTATATTACATTCAGGCTCTCCACCTTAGCTCCCGCCCTTGGCTACACCCATAATCCCAGAAGTACTTCCACGCATAATCCCACCAGTACTAAAACCCATAATTCCAGGGATCATGGATCAAGTCTCAAACTCTAGAAATCCCTGCCCAATGACTCCATGAGGCTTTGGGGGGGACAACTAGGCATAAACCATAACACTGCTGTTTAGTTCTTTGGTGATTTGGCTTGTCATTTTAGTCTTTCTAAGACTTAGTATTCTCACCTGTTTAAGATACTACATCTCGAAAGTGGTGAGAATTAACATTAGTATAGATATTAAAGTTTTAATAAAATAGTGTATTAGGGATTATAACATATTGAAAATATTTCAGGAAGAAATAGCTAGAAGTTTCTTACCTTATCTCAAATGTCTTACTTGACCCACAGAACTTTAGAATAGTAGAACTAGTAAAGTCATTGAGGGTATATGTGTGCTGTCACTTTAAGATAAAGATAGTAGAGGATGATACTGTCATGAGCATCATTAATCCTGAAGGAGGGCATTGGTCCTGTGATTTAGGTAGATACAGATTTCTGAAAATATAAAGTTGTATTAGGGGAGAGCTCTGGAGGTAGTATCAAGCTGTGAAAGAACCTACATTTTGTTGTCAGAAGTTAAGTTACAGCCTTAATCTTGTCACTTACTAGCTTGTGACAGTTGGAAATTCCTTAGTATTTGATACATTGTGATTACTTAACTGTGCTTTTCTTTTTTTAAAGTATCTTATACTCTATGTCTCTCTACATCTTACCAGATTGGGTTACCATTTTCATGTGGGGTTTTTGCAAGAAGAACAATAAAAAAATACAGGATACATTTTGTAAGATTATTTTATAAACACCCAAAGAATCATATACAAGGAGTGCAAGAAATCTGTCCACACACTAAATATCAAAGAATCAAGCTGAGGGCCTGGAAGTCCTGGAGACCATAACAATGCTTCTCACAAGTCCAGTTGGAAGCCTGAAGCCCACGATAGTGTCTCAGGCAGGCCTGCTTCACAGATCTGCACTGGAAGGGCCAAAGATCAGTGGTGGAAGCTATAGTTTGTGCCAGTGAGATAAAAGATCTGTGCTAGTAGGCTGAGGGATCTGAACTGGAGCCAGAAAGCAATGCTGATGGTAAGAACAAGAGCTCCCCTAAAAGTATTACAGCCATGCTCAGTTACAGTGAAGTCCCGAGTTTTTCCAAGAATGAGGAAAGCTAAGTTCCCATCAGGAAAACCAGTGTGACAGGCTTTTCCAGAAGACTGAGCTGTGAACCATTTTCACCTCTGGAACCAGGAAGCAATGCCCAAGATGTGGACTAGATCTCCTCCAAAATGAACTATGACTATTCTCAGCAACGATGAAGGTCCCAAGTTTCTCTAGCTATAAGAACAGTGAAGTTCATCAGGAAAGCCAGCATGATGAGATGTTCCATCAGAACAGCCCAAGAAAACGAGCAGCTTCCAACAGCGCCAATAGCTTCTCCAAGCAACTTCCCTAATGGCCTCTCAAGAGCTTCTTCAGCTTTTCCTGTTACACTGCTGGCAACAATCCTCAGGTGGGCCTTTCACACTCAGCACCACGCTAGTTCAGTTCTGTTGGATGTAACAAATTGACCACTGGTTAGCAATCCACTACGTTGTTCTTTGGGTCTGAAATATGTTGGATTTTTATATTATTTGTACTAATGGTTTTGTGCCTTTCTTCTTGTCTCTTAATAAATTTGAGACTGGAAAAATACAGTAACGTTCTTCAACATGGAGGGAGGAGCTTTGAGCAAGACTCTTGGGGTTTTCGTTTGGGAATAGTTTGTGAAAGCTTCTTTTAAAATTTTGTTTAGGGCTTTTATACAGGTTTAATGCAGTACTGATAAGAATGCTGTTAGCATACCTTACAGATCTAGGGAAAACATTCCTAAAATTCATCTCAAAATATTGGAGACCTAGAATAGCAAAAGCAGTTCTGGCCCACACAGAAAAGGTAGGAGACATCAATGTCCTTGACTTGAAATTACACTACAAAGCTACTGTGATAAGGTCAGCATGAATTGGCAAAAACAAACCTGGGGATCAGTGGAACAGATTAAAAGATGCAGAAGCACCTACAAATATACTCACTAGCCTTATCTTTGACCAAGAGGCCAAGTAAGTTCACAAAAGAAAGATAGCCTATTTAATAAATGGTGCTGGAAAAACTGGCTTTCCACATGCCAAAAACTCAAACTAGACCCATGTCTATCACCATGCACTAAACTAAAGTAAAAATTCATCAGAGATCTAAACATTAACACAGAAACACTAAATCTACTAGAAGACAAAGCAGAGATTAAGTAGGTAGAAATATTGAAGACACAAGGGTAGGTAGAGAGTTCATGAACAGAACTGATTGCAAGTGAAATACTTCAATGAATCAACAACTGGTATCACATCTTATTAAAAAGCCTTTTCACATCAAAAGAAATCATCAACAGAGTAAAAAGAAAACTCATAATGGGAAAAATTTTAGCCTACTGTCCTTCAGTAAAGACTTCTATCTAGAATAGATTAAGAATTTAAAAAATCAGGCCTGCAAAATTAAAGACCCAATCCAAAAATGGGCATCTGAGATGAGTACACACTTCTCAGATGAAAAAAATACAAATAAGTCTTTTGAAAAATGTTAAACATTTACTGGTCGTTGCAGAGATGGGAATTGAAGCAACAGTGAGATTCGACCTCACCCCAGAAAGAATGGCTGTCATCTTGAAATCAACCAAAAACAAATGGTGATGCGAGTCTAGACTGGCTCAACCATTGTGGAAATTGGTGTGGAGAGTCCTCAAGAAATGAATTAGAGGTCCCATTTGATACATCTATCCCCTTTCTGGGTGTTTTCCCAGAAGAATTAAAAACACCATACCACAGAGATTTATGTTCATGTGTATAGGAACAGGATTTGTAATAACTAAATCTTGGAAACAACCCAAATGCTTATCACCTGAGGAATGGATAAAGATGTGCTATTTTTATATAATGGAATACTACTAGTTATAAAGAAGGATAAGCTTGAGGCTTTATAGGTATGTGGGTGCAACTAGAGACCATAGGGAAATAAAGACAACTCACATGTGTAAGTATTGTGTTTCCTTCCTCATATAAGAAACTGAAAAATTAGATCCAAAATTTATAACATATTCCAAAAGGGAAAGAAACTGGTCAAAAAGCAGTTGGGATGGATTAAAGGGGAAGTGAAGGAAGGAAAAGGAAAAAATACGCACGAATGATAAGATAGTTGTACTACTGATTTCCTAGTTTAGTTCATTGACAAAAATGGTTTGTGTTTATAATGTTTGTTCAGTTATGCATGCCTATATGCATGCCTATACTTTGAAGATGACAATACACAATGTAAGCCTGGTGCGGTGGCACAAGCCTCTAATCCCAGCACTGGGGAGCCTGAGGCATGAGGATTGCTATGAGTTCGAGGTCCTCCTGGGCTGCAAAGTGAGTTCAAGGCCAGTCTGAACTTCAGTTGTGACACTCTGTCTCAAAAAGACAAAACAGAACAACATACAATATATTAACCCTTGTTAATCTGCTATTGTTTTGAAATTCTGTATTGTTCCCTTTTTTTTTTTTTTTTTTTTTTTTTTGTCTTTTTGAGACAGGGTCTCGCTATACAGTTGAGGCTGGTCCTGAGCTCACTTTTGTAGCCCAGGCTGGTCTCGAACTCGCACCAATCCTCCTGCCTCAGCCTCCCAAGTGCTGGGATTACAGGTGTGCGCCACCACGCCCGGCTTTTTTTTTTCTTTTTACAATAAAAAACATATAGAAAAAATTGGTTTAAGGACTTAACATGTAAGTATTTTTAAATCTAACTCTCTTATATGTCAGTTTATCTTACCTTATTGATTTTGTAACTTTAAATTTATCTGTGTTGATTTTCTTATATTAGGGGTTAAAACTTCATTACAAAGAGGAAAATGGTAATATTTTAGTGAAGTAAAATAGTATGGAAAAAGAGGAACTCTTTGGGAGAAAGTAATAGGAAAATAGTGTTTGATAAATGAAAAGTATAAGAACAATTGCAAAGAATATTTGTTTAATCACAAGTGAAGACCTTTCCATACTGTTCTAAACACATGTTGATTCCGCAGCTTATATATCGAGTTTGTTTTTGTTTGACTTCTTTTCAGTCTTACCTAGTGTCTTGAAAATTCATGTGTGTTGATCCTTAATTTTGTAAAATGAAAACTCAAAACTAGTTGTTACTCGATTAAATTCTGATTGGACTAGACTGGGAAATGGAATATTGGTAGGTAAAGAGAATAATACCTGAAAATAGAAGTTCATGATTTAGGTGGAGTTTTGTGTAACATTTTAGCTTTGAAGTTATTTTCTTTTTTTTTTTTTTAATTTTTGAGACAGGGTCTCACTGTGCAGTTCAGGCTGGCCTTGAGCTCACTTTTGTAGCCCAGGCTGGTCTCGAACTCACAACGATCCTCCTGCCTCAGCCTCCCAAGTGCTGGGATTACAGGCGTGAGCCATACGCCCGGCTTTGAAGTTATTTTCTTCTTTCTCTTTTTAAATAAATGTACAGGGTTTCATTATTAATTACATGTAACATATTTTCATTATAACCAGTGGCTTGGATTTTCATTTGAATTCTTACATGAATTTATGTGGCAGTGTTTGCATCTGTCTAAATCTGGAGGGTATTAATTAGAGAATGGACCAGCATGCTGATGTTTGAAATATTAGTTGAGTTGATGGTAAAAAAGAATACAAGAGTGCTACATTTTTCAAACTTGATTTTACATTGTTCCTCAGAATATTTAAGATTTTGTAATGAAATTACGGTGTTTTTTTGTTTGTTTGTTTTGTTTTGTTTTTCTTAAAGAAAAGAACAAACTCAGGCAATAACAAGAGAAATGTTTTTAGTGTCCAAGGCTAATGTTGACTTAAATAGATCTAGGTCTTTATGGTTGACAGCTGCAGATAATTAGCTTTTTCTCCTTAACAAAGAAGGCAAATGGAACCGCAAGTCATTCATTGCCTTTTCGGTCATCATCATAATAGATGGTATGTATTTAACTTCCACAGTTCCTTAAATTGATTTAGTGCTAAGCTGCCTACATTGCATATAATCGGAGTGACAAGTGAAAGCTGCAGCACATATTTGTGTGGCAAAAGGGATTGGTGATTGACAGCAAAGTTTCTCTCCACAAGAAATAGCAATGTTGTGGAGCTCAAAAAGGGCCAGACACATATTCTTAAAATTGTAGAGCAGATTCCGGCAGTGAGTTTTGGAAAAAGACTGTCACTTGCTATATTTGCTTGTCTTTGTGTTCTTAGTTCTGGTGAGGGGCCCAGATGGACAGGATCTCATATAACTGTTTTATATGACTGAAATTCCTTTTAAACATACTAGTGCTTATGATGGATGCTTCCAAATTACAAATTTAATCATGATTTTGTACTAAGCAAATGAAATTTCCTTCAACTATAACTTATTCACTGGATATAAAGAGGCCAAATCATCCTTATGTTTTAAAGGAAAGATTTTAAGACTTTGAATTAAACTATTTTTTATTAGAATATATTGGTAGCATGTAATGAATGTTCCTCTGGGAAGGTATATGTATAACACATCTTAATTTTTAAACTGGTATTTATGTGTCTGTAAATCTTGCCATACTTGTGGAAAATTATCAAATAGACTTAGTGTTTTCTGTGCATCACACACACAAAAATGTGAACATCTTTCAAAAATACTGAAAATACTCTTTTTTTTTTGTTCCCGTGACACAAACTCAAGGTACATTTTGCCTTGTGTGGTTGCTGCTGATTAACACTCTGCTGAGCCCAGAGTGCAAGGCTTCACGTTGAGTCCTGGAGGTGCTGCTTGCTTTGGCAGCTGCCCCGCCTCTGTGGGAGTGGAAGCACAGCCCGACGTGCTCCTGTGCGCTGGCAGCCTCTGCTGGCCGTCGGGAAGAGCAGCAGATGACCTCTGTTCTTGCCTTCACATGGGCTCAGCTGTCATACTTTCATCTTAACTTTCTGTTGTTGACTTTGAAAGACCTGCTGTTCTGTTGGATGGCTGGATTTGCAGTTAGCAAAGGATAGCCAGTCCAATATTTTAATCAGTAAACAAATATAAATGAGTGAAATTCTTTGGAACATCTAAAAGGTTGTGAATGTAACCTTACCTTGAGGAAATAATCTGTAAGAATTGAGATTAGCTCCTTTTCTAAATTTGGAAATGCTTTTTCTGTTGAAGACCTCTCTGAGATCCAGAAAAAAGGTATTTTCTGGTCATTGACTTGACAGTCCTAATCCCCTGAAAGCAACCTTTGACTTGGTGATAAGTTTAACGAAAAACATTTAATTATGTAGTGTATCAGCTACTTTAGAGGTTTTCAAAATTTGGGGAAAATTTTAAAGTGGTTGGGCATAAATTCCTCTTGAACATTATGAATAATATATTTGATGACTGAAGGAGGAATGGCATCTAGGTTTTAATCCTAGAAAAAGTGTTGTAAGTAACTCAGAATATCCAAGAATGGTAATAAAGAATAAGTAATTATGTTTTTACAGGTAGGGATTTCTGCCAGGGAGAATCTTAACAGCTTTATGTTTGGGAATAATTTGATTATAGTAGAAGATTTCTCTAAAAATAAAAGATCTATTCTTTCAATGTTTCAGTGTTATCAATGGCTATACTAACCTAGATTATTATCTAGATTAATTTTTTATACAAGATCTCATAACCTTTCCTACAACTACCACTACTAGTATTAGTATAGTAGAATATTAATAGATTTCTTTTCTCCCATGTTCGTTGCTGACAAATTCAACTATACAACATTTCCTTATGCATACCAGTACAGCTTTGCTATTATCAGTCCCCACTTAAAAAAATAATACATGGTTTTCTGGAGAAAATGAGAAGGACTGAATGGTATAGACAGTAGAGGAAAAAAAAAAAAAAAGATATGAGATTTTACTCTAGTTTTTGACTTTGAGCATACAAGTTTGTGCTGCCCATTCTATAAAATCGTTTATTTGAAATTGCCACGTGCTTTTTTGTTTGTTTGTTTGTCTTTTGAGACAAGGTCTTGCTGTGCAGTTCAGGCTGTCCTTGAGCTCACTTTTGTAGCCCAGGCTGATCTGGAACTCGCACCAATCCTCCTGCCTCAGCCCCCGAAATGCTGGGATTACAGGCGTGCGCCGCCACACTGGGCCATGTGCTCTTTTCAACTCTTACTTTTTCTCTGCTACAGAATAAATTCCCCATATTTCCAAGTCAGGTGTATCTTTTCATACAGCTTCATTTCTTTACTATGACTGGCATATGAGTACTTGTTGAGTAAATGAATCCTGTTTTTCCAGCATTTTCTTTCTAATCTTGCAGTCCAAGTTAAGTAATTTTCTTCTTTTCTAATCGGAATGGTGTTCACACTGCCAACTCTGTGTCATCCTTTTGTTCTTTTCCCAGGTATAGTGTTATCATTCATTTTTTTAAAGTCCTGTGATTACAGAGTTGTCAATCTGCTCTTATCTCCTTTAGTCCACTTTTACGTTTTAAAATCACCAATCTGCTTTTGCGGTATGTTTTGCTTTATTAATGAAAGACACCTGTCTGTATGCCTTCTCTGGATAATCTCCTAGAGAGCAGGAATTGTAGCTTTTGTAGTGCTTATGGATATATAATTCATATGTTGATAGTTTATATTATATTTGCATAAAGTTTAGAAGAGGCTCAGCTAAGTGTTAGAAGTGGGGCATGAGATGCTCACAAGCCATTGGTCCTCCTAAGTTGTAGTGGCAGCGTTGTGAGCACTTTGAGAAAGGTTTCCTCCAGAAAATAATGACACATATGTTATATTCAGTTAGTATTTGTTTTCTATTTTGCTAAGTCATTCTTCTAAAATATTCATACATTAATTAGTGGGTAGGTCCTTTATTTCAAATCCTTGAGAAAATATAGTAAAGAAAGGCATAGTAACTGTGGACAGAATTTCCTGTTGTTTCATTTTTAATTTTTAAAAATCTTATGCATTATTACCTACTAAAGCAAACAAAGGGCAAATTTCTTGGATGGACAGGTTACTAGACATTCTCATTAATGTATAAGTCTTCAACACATTTGATTACTTTAAATGTTTTGATTGGTGTAGTTAATTTATAATGTAATTTACCTTTTTTAATTTCTTTTTAAAATTTTTGTGGGACTGGGATTCGAACTCATGACATTGTGCTTGCCAGGCAGGCACTTGTGCCATGGAGCGATCTCCCTGGCCCCAATTCACCTTTTTTAAACTAAAAATGTAATGTGTTTTAACAAGTGGGTAGAGTAATGTACCCCCAGTCCAATTTTGAAAGGGATCATAGGCAACGTGCCTGTTATCCTGGCTATTCAGGAGGCTGAGATGGGATAATTGTAGGAGCTCAGGATTTAGAGACTAGCCTGGGCAACAGGATTCTGGCTTGGAACAAACAGAGCAAAACACATTTCTAAAAAAGAGACCTGTAACAGGCTGGGCATGGTGGCGCACGCCTGTAATCCCAGCACTCGGGAGGCTGGGGCAGGAGGATCGCTGTGAGTTCGAGACCAGCCTGGGCTACAAAAGTGAGCTCAAGGCCAGCCTGAACTGCATAGTGAGACCCTGTCTCAAAAAAAAAAAAAAAAAAAAAAAAAAAAAAAGAGACCTGTAGCCAGAATATATAAAGAATTCAAGTAATAAAATATGAAAAATTTCATCTTTTCAATTATTTTTCTCGATGATCTTCTGACTGAAGTTAAGTAGCCAGTATTTTTCATTGAGTGATAAAGCAACTTTGAGTGCTAGAATCTTCAGTGTCTCTCTCTGTCTTTCTGTCTCCCTGTCTCTGTCTCTCTGTCTCTCTGTCTCTGTCTCTGTCTCTGTGTCTCTCTCTCTCTTCCCCCCTCTGTCTGTCTTCCATACCTCTATCTTAGTAGGTTTGGTTTGTTAGTACTTGTACCTTTTACTAGATATTTTGGTTTCTTTTTTGGAGAGATCATCGTAATACATTTTATTATAATGTGTTTGTCAATTTTTTCCCTTAAATCAGGTTAATGCTAGTCTTAGAAAAATGAACAAAGGAATGTTCCCTGCCTTTTATTATTAGGAAGAGTAAATACTAACTTATGAATTGGGAAAAAGGTTTCTTTGTTCCATTCTTATTTCTCATAACTAAAGTATTTTAATACGTATAAAGGTAATACTTTTCATATGTTTTCAGCATGATTATACTAAAAATCAAAACAAAACAATATCTTATTTAAGGGGGCTTATGAAAGTATTTGCAAAAATCTATATGCAAATTAATAATTTTATATATTTGATATGTTATACAAAACTGATATGAATATATTTATGAAAATATATTTCAAGGAGTTAATTGAATTCTTTTGTTTTTGTTCACTTAAATATTTTGTGCAGTTTTCATATATTATCTTTATTATTATTTATTATTATTATTGTTATTATTTTCTGTATTTAGGACAGGGTCTCACTATAGAAATCAGACTCATAGCAATTCTCCTGTTCTTAGCCTCCCAAGTGCTGGGATTACAGGTGCCTGCCATCATGCTCTGTCTTAATGGTTTGTCTCAGTGCACCCTGTGGCCGGGTCCAGCACAGCAAGCAAGGGATTGAACCCCAGCTGCTGTGTTCTGCCTACACAGGTGTTTCAGTCTGCTGAGCTATCAGGCCAGCCTTTATACATTCTCCTTGGACCACATTTTGTTCATTAATCAATTTCATAGGTTTGTTAGTAGTAAACTTACCTTGCTCTGAATTAAGAAAGATGTTGAATAGCACAACATCATTGTTCTATTAGATTTCTTTTCAGCAACAAACTATTTCTAAAAAGTGCAGAAGTTGTTAAATTGTATTCTTTTCAGATCTGAAGCTTAGTAACCAATTGCTTACTCACCAATTTGACTTGACTTCATTGAACGACATTTTATATGTTGATGTTACAGTCATTATATCTGTATCCATAGCACATTGAAAACCTTTAGTGTCAGGATGACAAATGCTATTTATTGTCAGAGATAGTGTTTGTTAAAAGTAACTTTGGAGGGTTGGGAAGTTGGATTAAATGGGTAAAAGTGCTGAGTTATAAATATGTGATAAACATAAAACCTAGTTTATGTTTTGCTGTGAAAAACTTTGTTCTCATGTTTTTAAGAATATAGAATTTAAACTTTACCAAGAGCTATATAAGCCCTTTTTATCTTATCTGTCCGGTTTTGAGTGTAAGCCACCTGAGGAAGAACATTGTGCCATATAAATCTAGCATGTTCTGGCTTTGATAAGCACTATATAGCATTTATCAGAATAACTAAAACTTAAAATACCTGAAAAATTTCAGTTATGTAAGAGAACTTCTTAAGATACTTAAATAGATCCTTTTTTCAGTTTCCCTTTTAGAACAACTATGAACTTCAATTTTCTTCCCGTGCAGAGAATGCTGTCCTTGCTAAATGCTTATTACTTTGCAGTAAATAGCACCTACATGATATAATCTGTGATTCACAAAGTATAACTGAATCATTGTCTGTTGTTGATACTTCATATGATTATATTTTATGAAGTATTTGTTCATGAGTTACATTTCCAGTTATTTACTATATGGAATGACAGAAAGTCAAGTTACAAATTAGTTATAAAAGCATCAATGGGACTACTAGTATAACGTATATTTTTAATAAATATTAATGATGAGAAAGGAAATAGTAAATCTTAGGAGTGAATGTTGTAATAGTGAAAGTGTTGAATTTTATAAATTATTATTGTCATTTGACAAGTAAAATTTTGAGAACATTAAAAATACCCAAGTAAGAATGTATGGAAATGGCATTGAATGACACTTGTTATTTTTTAATAAATTGATTAGAGGCCGGAGAGATAGCTCTGTGGCACAAGTGCCTGCCTGGCAAGTGCAGGGTCATGAGTTCAAACCCTGGTCCCACCAAAAAAAAAAAAAAAAAAATTGATCAAGTTATCACCTAAAGAAATACCATCTTACCTTACTGTAGAAATAGTTGCATGTTTATTTGACAAAGAAACTAAAAAAAATACAAAAAAAATTTTGTAGCTTTTAGTTTTTGAGAGTGGACATGTATACTTTATAGTTATTATGTCAGTACAAAGCATTGTTGGAAAATTTTATTACTTAGCATTAGTCTTGACTCTAAGGGGAAGAAGAGCAGTAAAGTATTATCTTTCTGAGGTTCTGTGAAGATCTGTCTCAGTTAAGATGTATAAGAATGAAGGGTCCAAGTGACATGAAAGTTTCACAACAAACTTCAGTTTATGAATTTTAAGTTTAATGCTGAGCAAAATAAAGTTGAGCATTGAAGGTTATATTCTGATTTTTTAATCTATTAATTTAATCTTATTTATTTGATGAATACACAAGATTTGTGAAACCAGATGTGGGGATGATGTTTGCTTTATTAACAAGGGCTTTATTCTAGCAGTGTTCATTTTATTATGTGACATTGTTAATATTACTTAGTTTCATACATATAAATATTGAGGTACAGTAGTATTTGTTCTTAACTGGAAGCCATTAAGTTCTCAGCATAAATTGGTACAGAATTAATTTATATCTCATTGCAAGAACATTTGACATTTTAGTATAATATTATTTTTAGAGACCAGGATCAATTTAATGTCTTTTGTTAGTATTTGATATAAATTTGAGGTTTTCCATTCTGTCCCTCTATTGTCCAGTTTGGTATAAGACTTACAACAAAGCTTATGTGGCTTCATACCTATGTTGGGTTGTGATAGAGGAAGAGCAGAATATCCCAGACAAGAATCCTCTGATAAACAACTCTCTGGAAGTTGAGAAGTCATTGCAATGCAACTTTGCTTCCTCTGTCATGTTATTATTCAGTTATTTAAAAACATGCTTTTCTTGGGCTAAGGAGATAGCTCTGTGGTCTGAGGATCTACTTGGCAAGTGCAAGGACCCAGGTTTACTCCCCAGTATCACATGTTATGCCATCCCCAGAACCCTGGGTACACAGTGGTAGCACAGTGGCATCACAGCTGTGGTAGCACACACCTGTAATCCCAGCGCTGGGAAGGTCGAGCCAGGAGGATCATTGCAAATTTATCTGAGCTGCGTATCGAGACCCTGTACGAGATGGATAGATAGATAGATAGATAGGCAGACAGACAGACAGACAGCATTACAGCATTTTTTCCTTGAGTTTAGAGCTATTGATACTCTTAATTACACCATCTGTAGATAACAAATTACCTTCTTCAGGTAACATGCTTATAAAACCGTACAGTAGTCTGCCTTTTAAATTGTAACTTACACTGAGGAGAGCAGTAAGAGTACTGGGATGAGGTGATGGGATGGGTAACAGGTAACTGGGAGCTGATGTGATACACCATGAGAAACCTGGGAAGAAAATCCCTGTCAAGTCACTGAAGGAGAGACCAAAAGGGGAAAAGAACAAAAATCAAGCTGGCAGGGTGTGTCTCTGGAAACATAAAGTTACTTAAATAAGTATCGTCGATTATGTGATGTATCATTTAACTTGTAACTTACTGTTTGCCTTAGTTACTTTCTTGTCGCCGACATAAAATACCTGACGCCCACAACTTGACGATAAGAGGACTTTTTGCAGGTTTAGTTTGTAATTCCCTGGCTCCAAGGCACAAAAAGGATGGCTGAGGAGTACAGTGGAGCAAATGGGCTTGATCCGTGCGTACCAGGAAGCAGCTGGAGAAAGAAGATGGAGCTTGGAGGGAGCTGTAGCCTCCTAAAGTGGCCCTGGCTTACATCTCCATCCAGACCTTCCTCCCTGCTGGACCCCTTGGCAGGTGAATGCTTGATGGGTGTACTGCCCCATTCCCTGATCACATTCCAGACACATGGAGCTCTCAAGAAATACTTTAAATCTAAATTAAAAAATTATCTCTAAAATTTTATTTTTATTCCAGTTGCATTTTAGTTAGCTTTTTGAGTCTCAGTGGAAAATATCTTCCAGATTGAATAGTGCCCAGTAAGTGTGCCAGTTTGATGTTTTCACTCCTAAATTTTGAAAATTTATTCAGTAGTATCTTCCTCTGGAACTTACCATGTGTGTCTTTCACTTTTCACAGATGTGATTGGGGTAGAAATCTCTCCTGTTTATCTGAATGAGAACCCTTTGGTAAAATTCCTTTGATTCTAAGATAACTACGTGGAAAGTGTTGCATAAATCATGTTACAGCAAACGTTTGTCACCTGGCACTAGAGCTTCATAAAATTTAAAGTGTTGGCTCATTGCTTATAGTGTTGAGTTACAGTTCTACAGAAAGTCTGTTTGTACAGATGAAGCCGTTCTTGTCTGATGCAAGATTCATCTGAAGTGCTAGGGCTTGTATAAATTTATACAGAGATCTGAGTTCGCAACACGTACTCACTGAAGGTTTGTTTTAATTTATCATTCCTTTGGCACACATATAAGATCGTGGAGCAAACTTTTAGCATTTTAGTGTAGGATCCATCATGGTACAGGAGTGTTCTCAGTAGACTTGGTATGTAATTAGATTGATGCTTTAAGATGCTGTTTTTATTTGTCACAATTATTCCCCTTAAGACCTACTCTTCATTTTCACTTATCATAATTTCTACACCCCTCACACTAACGTGGCAGTTTTTCTCTTAACAGAATGATAAAGACCTGCATGTGTAAAAGGACAGTTAATCCATGTTCTATAACTCTAGACAAAATCACGGCTATCAGGCTGTGTTCTTTAGAGTTTTTTCTTAAAAATTATAGTAAATATTTGCCATCTCTACACTTTGAAACCCTTGCTACGTGTAGGAAAACTTCTCTTTTTTGGTCATCAAACAGGTACTACTTCATTAAAATACTCCCTTTGTTTCCATTTCTCCCCACCATTAGTTTCTACTGTATGAATAACTAAAGCATTTAACCTGAGTTTTTATATGTGTTTTGTAGTAAAACGTAGATTTTATTTTGTTTGAGCACATATTCTAAATGTGCATGCATTTTAGGTTTTCATAGCTGGTATTACACTCAGGTCTAAGCCTTATTTATGTTGTGTTCAGTACTGTCCATCAAATAACTGCATAGAGTTCTGTAGAGAGTATTTGCCTCTTTTTATTTGTCCCATGTATTAGATATCCAGATTATAAAGCCTTTTAGTAATTGGCTGCATATTATTTCAGCACTGTGTCTGGAAGCTACTCTTCATGCAACTTAAGTGGCCAGCCACAAGAAATTAGCTACACTTGTATGAAAACTGTGTACTTTTTTATGTTGTCGTGTCTTTGCACATGCTGTTCCCTAGGTAACTTTCAGTCTTCTAATGACTGCTTCCTCACAACTCAACTCAAATGTCATTCCTTGATGAAGACTGCAGCAGCTATTTCATGCTTGAGCTAGTTTTTCTGTTCTCTGTTTACAGAGCGCTTATTTTTACCTTTGTAATATAGAAGCCTATATTCCAGTCTACTAATCCATATTTCTCTCTGGTCTTCTTGAAACTAGAGATCAGATCTTAGGCATCATCATATTTGTTGTTCTACTTCAGTGAATTGTATATAATGGTAATCAGTAAAACACTGAAAGAATGAAGTGTGCAGAGATTTTTAAAGTGAAGTACTGACAAACAAGCACAAGTAAATTTCTCAAGAAAAGGTTGACACATAAGTACAAAAATAATATGTAAAACTAAAAGAATGGCAGTAGGGAGGCTGAATCCTAAAATACATGGAGGCTTATAAAGATGCTAAGGACCACAACATAGTGTCTTCACCTCAGGAAGAAATACAGCTTGGGACAGATGGTGTAAAAGTAGACACTGGAGTCAAGGCGGAGCTATGAAACACTTGGATTGGTTTTAACTGCTCTGTCCAAAGAAAACTGTTAACACTTGGGAAAGAGACTTACAGTGGCATCCACATAAATTAAGGAAGGTGGGACAATTGTGAGAGCATTTGTTGTCAACTAGTTAGTGACCTAGTAATAAGTAACTTACAGATGTGCTCTTTGGATAATTTCAGTCAGTTCTAGAGGTATTGAAAGAATAATCATGTTGCAGCTACTGTTTTTCCTTTTTTTTTCTTTCAAAAAGAACTCACAATTCAAAGATTAGTGGGTTTCATTTCAGTACTTGAGAGTTTTCTTCATTAGACAAAATGGTTTGTGAAACTTACCTATAAAAGAAGTGGCCCTGTAGAGACCACAGGGACCCACAAAGAAGTGTCATGTAAAACTTGTGAAATCTTTTTCCAGCGTAGGTGAAATAAGCTTAATTTTTTAAGGTTTTGGAGACCGTGTCTCATAATTTTTCATGAACTAGGGTGGTCATATTAGTCTAGGTGAATTTGTGGGTGGTGAAAGTCATTTGATGAATAGCTTAATACCAGCTTTGAGAGAAGTCATTCTATGACATGACATGGCTTTTACTGTACTATTCATTTTTATCACTGACTTGGATTAAATAGGAGTATCTCATTTGCCTATCACTGAAAGTTGAAAGCTAAAGATAACGGGTTGGTTGAATGAATCAAGACTGAAAAGAGGCTTAGTCATCTGAAATGACTGACTAAACCTAAGATGTCTCTAAAAGTTAAATCATGCATATAGTTTTTCAAATTATACTAGTTAAGAATCAGATATAGTTGAAGAGCATTTTGTATGACGAGACCTGGTAATTTATGAGTATTACCATCTTGTCCCATATTACTGCTATTTAAATGTGTCTTCTACAAAACTTAGTGTTAGATCTTAATGGCCAGGAAAATGACATTAAAGTGTAGGATCTTTAAGATGTCATGAGGTCACAAATCCTCATCCCCCCCCCCGCCCCCGATCTGATTAAGTCTCTTCTAAAAGAAGCTTCAAAAAGAAAATGAGAGACAAGAACAAAAATTTGAGATTTCTTGAAAGCATGTAGTAATATTGAATCATATGTTTGTCTTTCATAATTATATCTGTTAATTTGAGCAGATTTGGTGATAAAAATGGACACTATATCAATCACTGTTAATCAGATATTCTTGTTTTCAAAAATCTCTAATGTATGTATTGTTATGTGTTATCCTGTTTCTGTCTTTGCTTTTGTTTTTCTTGCTCTTGTTTTTGCTTTTCAAAATAAAAGAAAATTATATATATAAAAACACACTTTACACTGCATTCTGTACTTGCCCCTCTAGCTGCTTTTATGTGAGGATGCAGCCTTTTTGGCTGCTAGAAGACAGCCTTCACCAGACAATTGGCTCTCAGTGTCTTGATCTAGGATTTCCCAGCCTCCAGAACTATGAGAAATTTCTCATCTCAGATACTCTGTTACAGTAGCACAAACAGGCTAGTACACCTGTGTAGAATGTTTCAATAGAAGTATAGTCTCTGTGCACTGATAAGAAACCATGGTGTTTCTGGATGGCTTCTACGGATATGTGTGTGTAGGGGGCGATTAAATCTACAGCCTCCTGAGTGCAAGGCAAGTGCTTACCAGTGAGGTACACCTACAGCCTGGCTTTTTTTTTTTTAATCTACATTTATTTATTTTTTGCAGTACCAAGGATTGAACTCAGGACCTTGTGCTTATCAAGCAAGCACTTATTCCACTGAGTTATCTCTTAAGCCCCCCAGCCTGTCTTTTAGATTTTAAGGAGTATCTGGGAATTTTGATGGAAAAGAGTATTTCAAGGAATCAGAACAGTTTCCATATTGAAATTAGATTTTGTGTGTGTTTACATGTAGAAACATCAGGATGCCAAGTGTTTTCAAACATTCAGAATCTGAAAGAATTAGTGTCCTATACTGAATGTATAAGAGGATGTATCAGATATCTACTATGAGTCTGAATATCATTCCCAGCATTAAGGCTGTGATGGTGATTACTAGTGGAAATGCTGATTTCCTTGCTCTTATGACAGTCTAGTGGAGAAAACAGACACTAATAAAAATAAGTAAAAGAGTTGTGCTTATAAATTACAAGCAAGCCGGGCGTGGTGGCTCACACCTGTAATCCCAGCACTCCGGAGGCTGAGGCAGGAGGATTGGTGTGAGTTCGAGACCGGCCAGGGCTACAAAAAGTGAGCTCAAGGCCAGCCTCAACTGCATAGCGAGACCCTGTCTCAAAAAGACAAAAAAAAAAAAAAAAAAAAAAAAAAAAAAAAAAAAAAAAAAAAAAAAAAAAAAAAAAAAAAAAAAAAAAAAAAAAAAAAAAAAAAAAAAAAAAAAAAAAAAAAAAATTACAAGCAGTTGTAACTTCACTACAGTAGAAGTACGTGGCACCATGAGAGAAAGAGCATACAGAAGGGTCGTCTGGTTTGGTTGTAAGAGAAAGGAAGAGAAACCTTGCTTAAGGGGAAAGGTGCGTTCAGTGGTTGCAAATGGACAAAATGGGCCATGGGATGGCCAAGTATGGTAATTCTGCAAGACAGAGTGTTTGGAACAGTATCCACTTGACATGTAGAGACTGCTATGTTTTTGAAGACTTCATTAATAAGTTTTTTTTTTTTTTTTTTTTTTTTTTTTTTTTTTTTTTTTTTTTTTTTTTTTTTT
>PVJA010004714.1:25584-83636 GCA_004027025.1 Myocastor coypus | reverse complement strand
TTTCTTTTCTTTGAAAGTTGACATATTGCATATTGTCCTCACAATCGTTCTACAGAGTACAGTGTGTGGGCATGACCCACCTCCCTATTGATGTTGCTTAGAAAAAAAAAAAGGAAAAGAATATACTTCTCTTTGGACTAAGAGGAAGCAGATACATACACAGTCAAATGTTCTGCAATTGCAGTGTGCCACCAGTGAAGCTTGTGATGTTGGAGGCTATTGAATCTAAGCCTCCTAAAAAATAAGTTTTTCAAAAGGTGAAAAGTACCAATTTTCTTATTTTATTAGCATTCATGTCATTGAATATTCTCACAATTGAATAAGAAAGAAACCACAGTTTCATTTTCTGCTTTTAAGAAATATTTAGATTCATATTATCCTTTTTGTATTATATTCTCTTGATCTTTTTGTGTATTTTGAAATTTCTTCTATTCAGGTGCTGTCTCTTTTACTCCATAGCTCATTTCTTCCTTTAATCCTGTTATTTGACTTTTTTTTTTTTGGCATGTGTGGTTTGAAAATGCCCTCTTTCTTTAGACAAATTAGTTTACTCAAACACCAAACTCCTTCAGGGTGGTAGTCTGTCAAAATAGTGTGTAAAAACATCAAGGATATCATTTTTTATCAATGGAAAGTGTGTGTCATGAAATATTTGAAAATTATCCCTAAAAAACAGTGACGATCTAAGATGAATACATGTATGAATCTATTTATGTATGGTTACTGGGGAAAAGATCCATTCAGTTGCAGTAGTAGAAAGTAAAAGCACCTATGACAGAGAAGTATTTGGTAAATTTTTCTTACCTACAACTGCTTATTCAGTGAAGGATGTGAATTTTTGTTAAAAAGAAAATGAAATGACCTTCATTATATCTGGTACTAAATACCACAAAACAAAATAGGATCTCTATATGGAACCTTGACATTCTCTGTGCTTCTTTTCTGAGAGCTGCTTGCTATAGTGGCAAATGAAAATAGTAGTATAGAGAAGGTCAACCATGTGTCACATGCTCTTGTCGCTCAGCTTTCACAAACTGTCAGGTAGATGTGGTTACCTTTGTGTACAGCTCAGAAATACAGAATGAATTTCCAACACGCAGCACGGGCTAGAAAAGTGATAACAACTTGAACCAGATCTGACTACCTAGCTGCAAAATCTATAACCTTCTTGGCTGATATGTATTATAATAAATGGGCTGCATCACTCAGCTTTCCATCACCGTGACAAAATATCAGAGAAAAACAACTTAAAGGAGAAAAAGTTTGTTTTGTGTCATACTTCCGTAGGATTTTACTCTATGGTCCACTGGTACCATTATTTTGGGAGTGTGGTGAGCCAGGACATCACGATGGGAAGGTGTGGCAAAAGAGAACTGCTTACATCATGGTAACTGGGAAGGAGGGAGGGAAGGAGAGAGAAGGAGAGAGAAAGTGGCTGAGAGTAAGATACATTTCCCAGAGATGTGCTCTAAGATCCATTCCCTTTAACTAGGCCCCACTTCGTATATTTCTAGCATCTCCTTATAATGCTATCCAATTATGAATTCATTAATTCAATATCCTACTCATAAAGTTAGAGTTTGAACCATCTGATCTCCTTCCAAAAGCCCATCACCTGGCAACTAAGCCTTCAGGCTTCTGGAGGATGTTTTAGGTCCAAATCATGGCATGGACCCTGTATTTAATTTCATTTTTCCTGCACAAACTTCTATAGCACCAAGGGTATGATAGGGCTTAAATGGAGTCCAAGGTTTATGTTTGTGTTATCAGAAGGACCATCAGATCATTGCCAAGGTGGTGGTATTAAGAGAAAGTGAGGGCTTGTGGGTAGTGAGCTGACTGAGCATGCCCAGATGCTGGACTGGTTCTGGAGGATTACTATTAATCTTCAAAAGTACTACCTATGAAACAGTGATGAAGCATTTATTCATTCAGTGCATTTTTATTAACCTATTATGTGGTCAACAAATGAGACAAGATTCCTCACTCACCTCACAGTCTGGTGGGGAATACAATGAGATAAGCAAGAAACATGAACTCAGGAGTTGCAGGTTAAAAAGTATGCTGTTGATGACACTAGGGCTGAGGACAGAACAATAAGAAAATAGAAGACCAGGAGAGAATCTAGAGAGAGTAATAGAAATGACATTGGGTGCAACAGCCCTAGAGGAGAATAATCCTGGAGCATCCAGGGAAGGAAAATCATGAGGCTAAGTGGACTGGGGCAGAGTGGGCTGCCAGGGTAGGCCAAGAGGGCTGCAGGTGTCATGTGCAGAACTTGGCATAGGGGGCAAAAGAAAAGGATGAAGCCAAGATCAACGCCTATATTCTGGTGGAAGCAACGGAGGGAATGATAGGGCCGTCTACTGAGGAGTTGGCAATAAAGAAAGAAACAAGTTTGGGAAGGAAGAATAAAAGCTCTGACTTGAGTATAATTGAAATGCTTATTAGGTGGTCAGTGGGTTGGCTTCATGATTCTGGAGTTTGACGGAGGAAGGCAACAGTAAAAAATGTTTTTAAAAAAGAGAGAGACAAGTTTATACTATAGTGATACACATGGATCTACTGATTTACTGTATTAACAGTGGTTTTAATAACTCTTAGCAGTAGGTCTAATAGCTGCCATAAACTGGAGGTTGTGATGAAGTGTAAATCTGTTTGGAATTATCTAGAAAGCTTATGTAATATGAAAACATCTATGATTACCGTTGGTGGTAAAGATGAAAATCTTGTTCCTCTGGTTTGATTAGCGAAAATGGAGGTGTAATATTTTTCTATGTTCACAAAACTCTAGAATTCTCTCCTGGGATGCTTTGTGGGTCAGTGGGCTCCAGGTGAAAAATCCAGGTTTAATTAGAGACTAGAAAGATACTTGGCCCTTTATAACCAGGAAATAGGAAAGATGGGGACAAGTGAATGTAGATTTATAAGTCTGATGGATTCTGGTTCCTCTGAGAAGCCAAGGTCATCTGTGAAGACATGTTTGGAGACTGGAAAGGATAAAGATGCGTGAGAGGAATAAAATGCTCACCCCTGAGAGAGAAAGCTACTATGCTTAGGGAAGCATAGTAGCACTGTTGGACTGTGGAGATACATCAAACATATGGGCTCAGAGGCACTCATCTGTAGTTTGAATCCAGTCCCTACATTTATTTATTGGGTGCCCGAGAACATTATGCTAGGTCTTTTCACCTTTAGAACGAATAACAATTTTGACTAACACATGAAGTTGTAATTAGAATGAAAACTATCAACCCTAATGAGGACCTGGGTTTGTGCCTGAGATAAAGTAGATGTTATAAAATATGAATCCTTATTCTCTCTTAATTTTAACATTTACCATGTTACCTCTACCTCAAAGCTATACCCCTAGCACAAGTTTTTATTTTTAATTCTAGAGTTGTAGTAATGGTTATGAAAATAAGTATAAGGATTCAAATGGTACAGGGTAGAACTGGTGAGTCTTTGAGATATGCTAGGGTAAGAGGTAGCGAGAGAGGAGCGAGGTCCACTTGGTCAGTTAGTAGGCAGTGGTGCCCTGTTTCTGCAAGGAGAATAATGAGATTGCAGGTTTGTGGTAGTGGATAAGGAAGAGAAGAAGAAATTATTGTCATGCCCAGTGAGGGCTCCTATATAGACCACAGTGGGTTTTAGCAACTCAAATGGTAAGCTTAGGGTTCTGAGAGTACTATACCCCTGTCATAACTTTGGTACTTGTTTTAATGGATTTATTAGAAGCACGTTCTAATAAATGTCCTGCTTTCTCTCCATCTTCTTTCTCCTCTTTTTCTTTTCTTCTCTTTCATTCTTTCCTATTCTACTCCATCTTTGTTCTAGGTAGAATGAAGAAACCAAACACTGATTTCTTTCTTTTTATTGTTTTTTATGAATTGAGGACAGGGCCTACAGGGTGTTCAGGGTCTCACTACTAGATTGGACTTGTAGTGACCCACCTTTGTCAGCCTCCTGAGTGCTAGGATTACAGACGTGTGCCAGTCTCATATGCTGCCTTGCCATGCTTTGGGGGCGGGGCCAGCATGGCATGCCAGGGATCAAACCCTGAGCTGTCTGGCTGGCCTCCAACATTGATTTCTAAAGATGGACAATTTGGAGACATCAGTTATTATTTACTAGCAATTCCTTATGGACTTGTCCCTTCTTTTAATAATTTTTCTTTATAATATAATAATTTCTTTATTCTTTTTTTTAAATTTTTATTTATTTATTTTATTCTTGTTTCAGAATGTTTGTTTGTGTATTCCCTCATTTTTATGGGCAGCTCAGCCCACCCCAAGGGCAGGGCTGGTGCAGCATGTGGTGCCCGGGATCGAACCGCGGTCCCTGCAGCCACCCAAGCTTTCCCAAAGCAGGCACTCCAGACCACTGAACCATCCCGCCAGGCCCCTCTTTATTCTTTTTTTTTTTTTTTTTTGCTTTTTGAGACAGGGTCTCACTGTGCAGTTCAGGCTGGCTTTGAGCTCACTTTTGTAGCCCAGGCTGGTCTCGAACTCGCAGCGATCCTCCTGCCTCAGCCTCCCAAGTGCTGGGATTACAGGCGTGAGCCACCACGCCCGGCTCCCTCTTTATTCTTTATGTGTTTGTTTCTCCACTTTTAAAATAAATTGGAGGCAATTTTCAATAAAGTTACTGGAGATTCCACAAGAATAGAAGGACAGTGTTTTAGTCACTGTTATTTCTTCTCTATCTAGTTCCGTATTTTTGCATACGTAATATTTTTATATTTTTAGGTACCCAATAAATTGATTTCCAGAAAAATTCTAAGTAAGAAGGAACTAGATGGAATGGTGTACAACTGTGACTCCAGCTGCTTAAGAAGGATGCAAGTTTAAATTCAGTCTGGATAGCTTAGTGAAATTGTGTCTCAAAAGTTAAAAAGGTTTGGGAATGTAGCTCAGTGTGATGGTCCTGAGCTCAGTCCCCCTTACTGAAAAGGAGTAGGATGGTAGGAAACTTACTTCAACCCTAAACTAAGAGTTTGGGACTCTGCTCACACAGGAAAGATGCTAGAATTCCTCTCCCTTTTTTTTTTTTTTTTTTGTCTTTTTGAGACAAGGTCTCACTATGCAGTTCAGGCTGGCCTTGAGCTCACTTTTGTAGCTCAGGCTGGTCTCAGACTCACACTGATCTTCCTGCGTCAGCCTCCCAAGTGCTGGGATTATAGGCGTGCACCACCACACCCAGCTGATGCTAGAATTCCTTTTCAAACAGACTGTCATTTGAAAACACAGTGAAGGGATCTTGTGTGTATGAAAGAGAATATTAATATTAATATAGAACTGGTGGCTTTTCAACTTTTCTCTTTTCTTTTTTTTTTTTTTGGCTTTTTGAGACAGGGTCTCACTATGCAGTTCAGGCTGGCCCTGAGCTCACTTTTGTAGCCCAGGCTGGTCTCGAACTTGCACCGATCCTCCTGCCTCAGCCTCCCAGGTGCTGGGATTACAGGTGTGCGCTACCACAGCCGGCTTCAACTTTTCTCTTAATAAAATTATATTATTCAAATTTATAAAATAAAACTATAGTATCAATACAGTTATCATTTGGATCTGCCATGTCCCTCAAAGATCCACATGAATAAAGGTTCTGAAACAATAAATAAATAAATAAATCTTAAAAAAAAAAAAGTGGGGGGGCCGGCGGAATGGCTCAGTGGTCTAAAGCGCCTGCTTGGGAAAACTTGGGCGGCCTCAGGGACTGTGGTCCAATCCCCGGGCACCACATACTGCGCCAGCCCTGCCCTCAGGGTGGGCTGAGCCGGCCATAAAAATGAGTGAATAAACAAATAAAGGTTCTGAAACAATAAATAAATAAATAAATAAATAAATAAATAAATAAATAAATCTTAAAAAAAAAAAAAAAAAGATCCACATGAGTACTCCCTGCCATAAACCAAAATTTCAGTCATTTGTAGAGAAATGGATATGCCTTGAGACCATAATGTTTTTTTGTTTTCTGTTTTTGTAACTTAGGGCAGGGCCCAGAGGTTCTCACTGCTAGATCAGACTCCTAGTGATCCACTTGTTTACAGCCTCCCAAGAGCTGGGATTACAGGCATGCGCCACCACACCGGGTCTCAGGTGTCATCCTGGGGGGCAGAGCCTGCTGCAGGGGTTTTAATCCACTGAGCTATTTGGCCAGCCCCATAATGTTCTTTCATCAACTATTTTTATTTTGATTAATTTTGAGGGTACGTCTGTAGATATGCACAGTGATCACGTTCGTCAGAGGGAGTTTAATGGGTCCGTATACCTTGGCTCGTTTTCCCCCCAGCCCCCTCCCCTCCCTTTAACCTCTTTCTTTCCATATTTACAAAAGCTTTGTTTCCATTTTTCCTTTTACATTTTTTTCTTTTCCCTTGCTTTTCTCCTCCTTCATCCCTGGTTCCCCTTCCTATTTGAATACCGTTTTCTTATTTCCCAGTATTTACTACACATTTTGGTCTTTATTTGCCATTATAGTTTCTCACACTAGAGAAACGACACGATTATTTAATTGTGTGTGTCGGATTTATTTCACTTAAGAGTTTGGAGTCTATTCTTTTTTCTTTTCTTCCTTTCCTCTCCCTAGTTCCCCTTTCTTAACAATTTCTTCTTATTTCACAATACCTTTGATACACTTGGGCCCTTGTTTACATATTCTGTATTTCATACCAGAGAAACAATGTAATATTTACATGTGTGTCTGATTTATCTCACTTAAGAATATGAGACTAAGGGCTGGCCAGTTAGTTTAGCAGATTAAAGTGCCTGCTTAGGCCAGTGCAGGGACTGGGGTTCGATTCCTGATGTGCTGTGCTGGCCCCACTCCCCGGGCATGCTGAGATGGCAATTGAGACTGGACGCTGTGGCCCTGTAGTCCCAGGGCTTGGGAGGATGAGGAGGATCACTACGAGTCCAAGCTGTATAGTGAGACCCTGTAGGCCTGCACCGAATACATAAAAAAAAAAAAAAAAAAGGAATATGAGGCCATATTGTTAGCTGAAATAAATCAGATACAGAGGCTTAAATATCATGGTTTCTGTAGCCTAACTGGTGTTTTAGGAAACAGAGTGTAATGGACGGGGCCCAGGGACAGCTGCAGTATGGCAGCTTCACCTGTGGACTCTCAGTTCATTGCTTTCTCCCTTGTTATGCTATTGATTGACCCCTAGGATGGGAGACGGATGGAAGTTAATGAAGATCGTGGTCACACATGTGGTCCTCTTTTTGCTAAGGTGATTACACACGAGATCGCACTGACTAGCCTAAATAAAGCTGACTTGTTTCAGAGGTTCCTGGCTCACTGAGGGTGTAACCCGCGTGAGTCCTCTGAGCCACCTTCGTGGTCTTTCTCGTCACTCCATTCAGCTCCGACACATAGTTTTACAAGTTTCTTTTATAGGAGAAATCCAGAGTGAAGATTAAAAGCAAAATAAAAGATGGTAGGAAGTAGGGGAATTGTTATCAAAGGGGGGAGATGGAGAAAGAAGGCACTTCTGCTGTGTTTTGTACATATATCAAATCTACATGGGGGATGCAAAATGATGTACCACAGACATGCACAAAAGGAAAGGAAGCGGATATTGTTGTAGGCAGCTGAGTCAGATAGAAACATTACAGGCAGTCAGACAAGGCTGGGCTCTGAAGGAGACCGGAATGGAAGACAAGACCTTGCAACTGCAGAGAGACATTCAGGCTAAGGGTCAGACCTCAAGACAAAAGATCAAACAGATGCTTACCTCCCTAAAGATAAGCACCTGGGAGCTTGAGGAAGCCAGAAAAGTCACGTGCCCCACCGCCACAGGAGAGGCCCTTGTTCCCTATTCGTGCCCGCTTGCTACTTGAGACTTGCTTTCCCATTTGGTCTCCTGGATTTAATCAATTTTACCTGAGCAGTTGTGCGTGTAACCTCATTGGTTGACAGCAGTATCGCCCCACCTAAGGTGTGAGCTCCTATGTTTTTCACCTTACGCCTGCTTCACCTTATAGTTTTGCTCTATAAAAATCTCTAGAAATAGCAGATTCCTGGGCAACCCACTGGGAACCCCTTCTGTTTCTCTCCTGGGTAGGAACTTTCTTTTTCTCAATAAATATATTCTGCTCTTAACCCCTGTTATTCCTGAAATTCTTCAGCTTTAGAAAAACACAAACTTGTCCCAGCTATATTTCAGGTTGGGAGTTTCATTTCCCAGTATCAGTAGGATGGGTGGAGATAGGAGGGAGGAAAGGGAAGATGGATGAAGAAAAAGAATTAAGGACTGACCAGATAGCACAGCAGATTAAAGCGCCTGTTTAGGCAGAGTGAAGTGGCCGGGATTCTATAACCAGCCTGCCGTGCCAGCCCCACCCTGGGTGGGGTGTGCTAAAATGGGCAATGGAGACTGGGTGTGGTGGCATGTGACTGTAATCCTAGCACTTGGGAGGCTGAAAAGAGGAGGATTACTCCGAGTCCAATCTGTGAAGTAAGACACTGTACTAAAAACACACACATACAAAAAAAGAATTAAGATGTGTTACATACATGTACCAACTTCCCACAAGGAAAGTAAACACATACTACATACATATACTAATAAACTAAAAAGAGAACAAACAAACGTAGGGGTTGGAGTTTTAGTCACCAGCGTGGCACTACTGCGAGGCAGTAGGAAGCTGAAGAGGCAGGGCCCGGTGGAAGGTCTTCCAAGTCATTAGAGCGGCCCTTACAGGGATATGGGGGGATCTGCCCTGGTCCTCTTTCTCTCTCTACTTCTGACCACCACAAGGTGAGCCATTTCCCTCCTCTTGCGCTCCCTGTAATGGGGCAACTAAATATTGAGCTGTCACTTTAGAAAACTATTAGGCTCCCTTATGCTTCCTGTTATCTACTCTAAGGAACGTGCTCTCACCCTCTTTTCAAGGCTGATTAGTAAGGGGTAACTGAGTCTAAAGGGTCTCCCTCCACTCCCTAATCT
This sequence comes from Myocastor coypus, assembly GCA_004027025.1. Classification (NCBI taxonomy): domain Eukaryota; kingdom Metazoa; phylum Chordata; class Mammalia; order Rodentia; family Myocastoridae; genus Myocastor; species Myocastor coypus. The sequence goes on along the minus strand of PVJA010004714.1, from coordinate 74,686 downwards.
AAGTTCTGTTAAACATACTCAGTTTAAGATGTATCTTGTGTGGCTGGGAAGATAGCTCAGCGGAATAAGTGCTTACCTGGCAAGCGCAAGGTCCTGAGTTTGATTCCTGGTACCACCACCAAAAAAAAAAAAAAAAAAAAAAAAAATATATGTATCTTGTTAAAATACTCCACCAACCCCCATATGACTGAGCTGCGCATGTCCTAAACTATGAAAGACCCCTTAGTCATGTGACTTTCCTTTTAAAAGCTCCTTGCTTCCCGGCTAGGGGTCATCAGTCTTCTCCTGCGTGAGAAACGACTAGCGACCCTGAGCTCAGTAATAAAGGCTCACTTTAAATGTTCATTTTTGGATTTTGGTCTGGCTTCTGTTTGAGAACCTGTAACACTACCCGTCCTGATGTCCTGCCTTGTAGTGTGATAAGTAAAAATGGGGCCCCCCTACAGCTCTTGGGGCCCGGTTTAAACATCACTGCTCTAAAGGGAGGTTGTGGAAAAGGCCAGTGCACAGAAGAAGGTGTGGCATGGGAAGCACATACATGTCATCTTTTTTTTTTTTTTGTCTTTTTGAGACAGGGTCTCACTATGCAGTTTAGGCTGGCCTTGAACTCACTTTTGTAGCCCAGGCTGGTCTCGAACTCACACCGATTCTCCTGCCTCAGCCTCCCGAGTGCTGGGATTACAGGCATGTGCCACCACGCACAGCTTACACATGTCATCTTGATGCAGGAAGACAAAACTGATCTGGGGTGCCTGACCTCCAATAGGGAACCTCCAAATGATATAGGAAAAACCGATCCCCAACCTGAAAAGCAGCTGGGACACGTTCGTGTTCTCTAAAACTGAAGAATGAATTTTAGGAACAAACGGAGGTAATGAACAGAACATATTTATTGAGGGAATGAAAGCTCCTGTCCAAGAGACGGACAGGCGGAGGGGGGCGGGGGGTCCCGAGTGAGTGCTCCTGGAAGCTGTCTCTTCCAGGGACTTTTATAGAGAAGACCTGGGAACTCGCGTAGGTGGGTATGAGGTAGGACAAAGCTGTGATCAACCAGATTACAAGCACCATTGCTCAGGTAAAATTGATTAAAGTTGGCATCCAATGGGAAGGCAAGTCACGTAGCAAGGGGGCAAGAACACCAGCTATTGAACTTGGGCTCATGACTCTTTTTAGGATCTTTTAAGGTGACTGATACTTATTTGGCATATCAATCCCTGATGCCCACCCTTAAGGAAGGATGTAGCTGCTTCTGTTTACTCGTCTCAGATCTGGCCCACGGCGGAGGAGTATCTATCTCTAGTTGTAAAGTCACCTTGTCTTCCATGTTGTCCTTGAGGGCCTGGCCCTATCTGGCTGCCTATAATATTTCTATCTAATTCAGCTGCCTACAACAATCTGAAGCTCACATGGAAGCCAAAGGTGGAACATGAAAGCACAACTCCAAGGGCTGCAGGCGCATGCGCAGAGCTAAGGAGCGGTACACAGCCTCTGTACTGGTAATCGAACCCAAGCAGTGCTGAGCTACGCTCCCAGCCCTTTTGTTTTTAAATTTTGAGACAGGGCTTTTTCCCCTTCTCATTTGTCAAAATCAGCTCGCAGGCGCAGCCATGCACACTGAACCAACATGCCATCGGTGGCGGGGAGCTGAGTTTGTCACAAAGCTTATGTAACCCCACGGAGGCCCTTCGAGAAATCCTGCCTTCACCAAGAACTGAAGCTGATCAGCTTCAACTGGGAGTTGTCCCCAATTGGAGTTGCTACATGTTCCTGAACGTGGGCTCTGGGATGAGCGAGCGCAGTCTGGAGGGTCAAACCCTGGCCAAGATCCACGAGGCTGTCCAGGAGCTGCTACGGATGGACGAAGCGGACCCACGGGGTCTCTTTGAAGGCAACAGTCTCCTGCGGGGGTTGGACCACATCGGGGTTCTGGATGAGGGCAAGATAAAGCTGGACTACGTCCTGGGCCTACAAATTGAGGACTTCCTGGAGAGGCGCCTGTAGATGAAGCTCTTCAAGCCGGGCCTGGCCAAGTTCACCCACCATGCCCGTGTGCTCATCCGCCAGCGCCACATCAGGGTCCACAAGCAGATGGTGAACATCCCGTCCTTCGCTGTGCGCCTGGGCTCCCAGCAGCACCTTGACCTTTCCCTGCGCTCCGCATATGGGAGAGGCCGCCTGGGTCTCCTGAAGAGAAAAAATGCCAAAAAGAGCCAAGGCGAAGCTGGAGCCAGGGATGATGAGGAAGAAGATTAATCCCACCTTTCAGTTTCTGTCAAAGGATTTAGTTTTCTAGTTAGGGAATAAATCAGGACAAATGAAAAATAAATTTTGAGACAGGGTCTCACTCAGTTGCCCAGTCTGGACTTGAACTCTGGGCTCCCGCCTCGGCCTCCCCAGTAGCTGGGGTGGTAAGTGTGCACCACTGCATCTGGTGTGTGTGGTGATGGAGCACCAAGCTTAGCTTCAGGAGCTGCAAGCTCTTGGTCTGTCTTCTTTGAATGTCATTTTTCTCACGCGGGCATTTGCCGCATAGTCGATGACAACACCTTCCAGTTACATCTCTGGCGAGCACAGAAGACTACACTGCACTCTGTGCCGTTGACTGAAGGAACTGCTAGCGTTTGGGGACCACACAGCCACGTGGCAAGATTCACGTTCTGCTGGGGAAGTTCTGAAGACTAATGCGTATTCTCACCTACTTGAAGGACTGTCCCATCTTTCAAGTCAGAAGTTGCTTTTATTTTATCGTAGTAGAAGAGATAGACATTAATTTTTTAAAAAACAATGTATTAGCTGGGTTTGGAGGGGGGACAGCTGCAGTCCCAATCACTCAGAGGCTGAGGAGGGCGGGGTGCTTAACTGCAGACATTAGAGAGCAGAGACATTGGTGCCCCAGCTCAAAAAAACGTTTTATTTTTCATTTATTACTCAGAGAGAAGACATACTCACTGATGGTGCATTAGACAACACAGAAACTAAAACTTGTAGTCTCTGGGTATTAAGCATAGCGAACGTTTTCTATATCCTTTCAGATTTCTGTATTTCTCAATACCTGGTTTTCCAGAAAATACAATGTGTTATGCAGACTTCAAATTTGTTTTGCGGCTGTTACCAGATTTAAGCAGGTTTCCTTTGTATGGGTTAATTAAGAAGACTATTGATGGACATCTAGATCTGTTTCCATTCTCAATGTTGCATCAATTCTTTCATGCAAATTATTTGGTATATTTTGCTTATTGACTTAGGACCCCATAGGTAGAAGAGATGGATAAAAACATACACATATTGGGCCGGCAGGATGGCTCAGTGGTCTAAAGCGCCTGCTTGGGGAAGCTTGGGTGGCTTCAGGGACCGAGGTTCGATCCCCGGCACCATGCTGCGCCAGCCCTGCCTTCGGGGCAGGCTGAGCCGGCCATAAAAATGAGTGAATAAACAAAGGTTCTGAAACAAGAATAAAAATAATAAATTAAAAAATACATACACATATTAAGGCTTTGTGTTTGTGTGTGTATATGTGTGTGGGGGTGGTACTGGGAATTGATTTCAGGCCCTTTGCACAGAAATTCATCATCAGCCCTTTCTATTTTGAGACAGGGTCTCAAACTTGAACTTCAGTCTGCCTGTCTCGGCTTCCCAGAGTGCTGGGGGTGCCCTACCTCAATCTGTTTCAGGCTTGTGTTAAGTATTTTCACATCGTCTTTTACAAATGTGTTTCAATTTGTTTAGGGGAAGTGGAGGCCGACACAGAGACTGTCCACTCAGTGGGCTAGGCTGTGCCTTGAAAGCTGCTCTGGGGGCTGGGGAGATAGTTCAGTAGAATAAGCACTTCCTTGGCAAGAGTAAGGGCCTGAGTTCAATCCTCAGTTCAAAAAGAAAGAAAGAAAGAAAGAAAGATTCTAAGAAAGAAAGAGAAGAAATAAGAAAGCTACTGGGAGCCAGGCGTGGTGGCGCACGCCTGTAATCCCAGCACTCGGGAGGCTGAGGTAGGAGGATCAGTGCGAGTTCGAGACCAGCCTGGGCTACAAAAGTGAGCTCAAGGCCAGCCTGAACTGCATAGTGAGACCCTGTCTCAAAAAGACAAAAAAAAAAAAAAAAAAAAAAAAAAAAAAAAAAAAAAAAAAAAAAAAAAAAAAAAAAAAAAAAAAAAAAAATGCTACTGGGAACTGCGCTTCATTTAGCGTGCAGGTGACCTCCCTGCCACCTGCACTAGTGCCCGCTGGATGGAAAAGATGTATGTAGAACATACAGATGCATCCTGGCTGTGCCCCCTGGGCTCCCTGGTCTCAGTTTCCCCGTGGGTGAAGTATGCCTACTTTCAGGGTTGTTAAGCCAGTTGGGTCACTCCCTGGAAAGCTCTTGGAGCCTGGCCTTTGAAAGCATGGAAGGAGGACTCGGGGTGTGGGACTCAGTGGCAGAGTGCTCGCTCATCTGCCTTTCTGGGGCCGCAGGTTCAATCCTGACAGGGTACAGCACTTGTGAAAAGGAAAGGATCTGGAACAAGGCTCTAAGTCCAACAGGCTGAGAGGCCGAGGTAGGAGGATCGCTAGTTCAAACCCAGTGTGGGCAGTTAGCGAGATCCTGTCTCAAAATAGAAAGGGGCCGAGGGCTCAGCTCGGTGGGGAGGCCCTGGGTTCAATTCCCAGTGGTAGCTGAATGGGGGAGGGTGTGTGTTGCGGAGATTTGCTAAGCGGAGGTTCTCGGGTAGAACAGAAGCAAGAGAACAGGAACCAGTTGCAGCGACCGACCACGCAGCCAACTTGGGCTCGCCGCGGGGCCTCGAGGCGGCGTCCCCCGTGGAGCTGGGCAGCCAGGCCGGGCCAGGTCGGAGCGGGCGCCCGGGGCGCTTTGTACGCGGCGCTGAATGCGGCCGCGGAGTGAGCGCGGGGCTCGCACGGATTAGCCGTGCTTTCCCAGGAACTACAAAAGAACGCCCGAATCTGGGACGTCTGTCATCAAGGGGCGAGCTGCTCAGGATGCAAGGTAACCAGAGCTCTGCCGGCCGGCTCTGGTCTAGGGGGCGTGGGTCACTCTAATCCTTCCTGTTTATATTGTGAACGCGTAGGCAGCGGGGCTTAAGCCCTGCAGCGGTAAATAAGAGTCGCCGTGCAGGCATTCCTGAACGGCTACGTCCTCGGCGCTTTGTAACGTTTTTGTAGAAGGAGCACTGCCTCCCCTGTATTCAGTCCGCTGCAAGCAGCGCCCCCAAAGCCGCCCGGCTGCCCACCGAAATCTGATTCAGCTAGTCCTTGGTAGTGCTCTCCTTTGCACATTTGTTTCCCCGTTTTATTTCATCTTTCTTCATGCCAAGAGAAAGTAGCTCTTCAGGAGGATGCTAACAATGCTTCCCAATTTTACCATGCTTTGAAGTGATTTGGGAAAGATCTCTCACCAAGACAGGGGTTCCCTGCTTCCTGCTTCCATCTCCTGAGTTAGGATATGTGTGTGTGTGTATTTATTACTTTATTAGTATTAGTACTAATATATCCCATATCCCCAACCAAGCTGTAAGTGCTGGGGATTGAACTCAGAGTTTCCCGCATTCCAGACAAGTGCTCTACCCCTGAGCCACAGGCCCAGAACCTGTAATTTTAATAAGCCACGGGGCTGAGTCTACTGGAACTTTATTGTGCCTTCGCTTCTATCTGGAGCATAAGCAATGGCGGTGATTGGAGAGGTGATTTGTGGGAAAAGGAGTTGCATGTACAAGGTTAGCAGAGGTGACTCGGACCTTATTGGCTTGTGCTGAGCAGCGAAAGCATTTGTTCGCAAAGCACGGACTGTTATTGGTGTTTCTGGGGCAGCGATGTGAACGCCCTTACTTGCAGAGTTTATTTGATCTGGTAATTTGACGTTTTTTATTACACTAGTAGGAAGCAATGGGGAAAAAAGTATGCCATAGTAGTTGATTTATGATCTCTCTCCAGCAACACATGCACGTGCATAGATACACACACACACACACACACTCAGACACACACACACACAAAATGCATCACTGGAATGTATCTAATTAACACAATGAGATGCCTAGAGATACATTTTTTCTGGGGATTGCACAATATCTCACACAAAGCTTTAGGTAAAAGGTAAATTCTTATTTTTTAAAAAATCTAGGCTCATTTGTGAATATTTATTTCACATTTTTTTTTTTGTTGTTTTGTTTTGTCTTTTGGAGACAGGGTCTACTATGCAATTCAGGCTGGCCTTGAGCTCACTTTTGTAGCCCAGGCTGGTCTTGAACTTGAACCGATCCTCCTGCCTCAGCCTCCCGACTGCTGGGATTACAGGCGTGCACCACCACGACTGGCTTTATTTCACAATTAAACAACCATTTTGCAAATATATTGTAAAAACACAGAATCATAAAGCTTTTTGATATGATCAACAGGGTCAGAAAAAGCCTTTCAAGATGTCTGTGGGGAAAATTATTCTACAGAACTGAAGCACAAGCAAGCAACCCTTTGTGCTAGAAGCCTGGTAACTAGCTGGTGACACAAGCTGGAGGAGTAAGAATGTGGAGGTACACTGATTTTCTCCAACTAAGGAAGTATTCAAACTTGGTTTTCAGCATTATGATTAAAGCTTCAAGTTCTCTGACAAATGTGACAGTGATACATACCACGTCTGGTAATTGTTTTCTTCTTGAGCCTTGATTCACTATTGAAAATTTGGAGAAATCCTTTCTGTCTGCCTTAACACATCTGTGTGCAAGCATTTCCTTTCATCTGGGTTGGTGACATCTCTCAGTGGTACAGAGTACACTTAGCATCTGTGAGGCTGTGGGTTTGATACACAGCACACACAAAGAAATAAAAACATAAAGACAAGATTTCTTTTAAATGAGGAGAACTGAACTCTCTCTGGAGCTCTCATCTTAAAGCAAAACACCTCAGTGGAGCCTTTTAAGGTCCCTGAGCCTGCTGAGTGGTGGCGCACGCCTGTAATCCCAGCACTCGGGAGGCTGAGGCAGGAGGATTGGTGCGAGTTCGAGACCAGCCTGGGCTACAAAAGTGAGCTCAAGGCCAGCCTGAACTGCATAGCGAGACCCTGTCTCAAAAAGACAAAAAAAAAAAAAATAAATAAATAAATAAATAAAATAATTGCAGTTCTGTGCTGTGCCAGCCCTGCCTGCAGGGTGCGCTGAGATGGTGACTGAAACTGGGCGTGGTGGTGCACACCTGTAATCCCAGCACTTGGGAGGCTGAAAACAGGAGAATCACTATGAGTCTGATCTGTGTAGTGAGACCCTGTAGACCCTGACCTAAATACAGAAAGAAAAGAAAAAAATAAAGTTCTGCTCTTGCATGACGGTGCTTATATTTTAATGTCCATCTTCTTCACCCCTTCAACTCTTGAGGACAGAGACCATGAGAATGAAGTTCCCCAATATACCCCCAGAATCTAACACATACTAATTTCTCACTAATACTTGCCAAGTTGCTGAATAACATAAGCTGTCATAAGTTGAATGTAGCCTTCCACAGACCAATAACTTTTGTCATTTGTATTCTTAAATCTTTGTGGACCTGAGGGTATAGCTCAGTGGCAGAGGCATTGAGTTCGATTCCTGGTAGCAAAATCAGTAGAAATCTAAATTTCTTCATGTGATTGCATGGCAAGTGGTACAATGGTTGTCTTTATTTTAGAGCATCTCCTTCCATGGAGGTAAGAGCCATGCTTAAATACTAAAGGATGTGAAGGAACTTCAGAGCTCCTTGTTATCTTTAAGGAGAAACTTTTAGTCCATAACATTTTTTAAATACCAGATTCCATTGCTTTTGTAGTTTTCTGTGCCTCTGAGCACAAACAGTTGCCTATTGAGTGCCCACTAAAAGCTGAACCCTGTGGTAGGAGAAAAAAAATTCACTTATCAGAAAAGTTTTATCAGCTACTCTTTAGAGAAAGGACTAACATCTAGAATATGTAAAGAACTACAAATGATCAGAGCCCCCGCATTTAAAGACCCAATCCAAAAATGGGCATTGGAAATGAATACATCCCAGACAAAGAACTAAAGGCAGCAAACAAATGTATGAAAATATGTTCAGCATCACTGTGATCATTCAAGAAATGCAAAACTGAAACAGCACTGAGATTTGCTCTCATTCCAGGAAGAATGGTTATCATCAAAAAATCACCAATAACAAATGCCAAAACAGCTGTGGGGAGAAAGGAATCCTTTTCCACTGCTGGTAGGAGTGTAAATTAGTAGAACCACTGTGGAAATCAGTATGGAGTTTGCTCCAGCAACATAAACTACAGTTTCCCTTTGACTCGGCTATTTCCTTTATTCCCACACCATAGAGATATACGCATACCTGTGTTTGTAGCAGCACAATTAATAATCACTATCTCGTGGGAACAGCCCATATGTCCATTGGAAGATGAATGGATAAAGGAGATATGACATTAAAACACAATGGAATGTTGCTCTGGCATGAAGAATGAGAAACTTGAGTCATTTTTAGGTAAATGGATGTACTTTAAGAAATAGTTATTGCTCCTTGCAGGCAGGACAGGGATGGAGATACAGACCCTGTCCTAGCCAGGCACACTCAGAAACCTGGAACAGGGAGGACAGTAAAAGGGCCTTCAGGGTTGGTGTCTGCGATCCACGTGTCATGCCGCAGGGCAGGCCTGGGAGGCTGCAGCTGGACCAGGTCAGCTGATGGGCTTGGCCTCTGCTGAGTGCAGTGCATGAGCCCCTGTGCATCCACCCTTGCTCCTGACTGGGGAGGTCAAGGAGAGGTCAGACTGAGCCACAGCTGCATCATCACTAAGGAGAGGAACTGCTCTCTGGTGATGGATGGAGGATGCCCAGGCCCCTAGTTTGGATCCATATCCCACTTTCTGTAAAAGGAAGGGTAACTGCAGAGGCTGCTGAAGAAATGCATGGCTTCTGTAGAGAAGGTGTAGCATCCAAGGAGCCAAGGCCTCAACAGCTCCTTGTGGATAATGACTTTCACATTAAGATGGCTGACTTGGGTGTTCCTTCCTTTATGACACAGAGCAAAGTGGTTAGAGAGGAACACAAGGAGCCAAGGAAGGTGTGGGCATCCCTAAGAAATAACCTGCATTACATGACTCCAGGCACCTCCAGGACATTAATGCCAGACCCACGGAGTCATCAGACACGTACACCTGTGGTGTAGTTCTTTGGGCCATATTGGCAAATGAAATGCCGTGAATACCACGAGAGCAGCTTTTGCTCTGTAAAAGCTGGGAACCAGCAGGTGAGGCCCTTGAGTGCTGTCCCAAGGAGATCATTTGCTCCTGGAGCTCTGCTGGAAGGAAAGCCCGGAAGTTCAGCTAACATTTCCTGGTACTAAAGAAGAACTAAGCCTTTTTATGTATGCCAATTTGAAGACTTTGTAGAAGACATGGTGAAGAGTTTAAAGAATGATGTTTTGGTTGGGCATGGTGGCACATGCTTGGAACCCCAGCACTTGGGAGGCTGAGGCAGAATCTCCACACAGGTCAAATTCAGAGTACCTGGGACACTGCAAATTTCCTAGGGACGAGAGATGGGACCTGTGGAGGAGTCCCAGGTTTCTGCCTCCCTGGAATACCAACCAGAAGAACTTGAATCCATTCTGCAGGGTCAACACCAGGAGGAAGCCAGCTGTCATGTTTGGGCAGCCTCATGGACAAGCAGATGAAACAGCAACCCAGACCAAGTGCGGCTTATAACATAGAGGAGGAGAGGAGACGAAGGGTCTCTTGGGACCCTGTGCACAGCCAAGACCTTATGAGAGTGCTCAGCACACGAGGGTAAAAGGTCCTGCTTATCCCAGCGCAACTAGTCATAGTAATGCAGGATGCCAGCCAACAGGGCTAACCAGCCAACCCCACGAACCGTACTGCAACAATGAAGTCTATAATCTACATAGACTTGGAACAAGACCATTGGATCTAGGAACATCAGGTGCAGAAATTTGGTATGGGCTAACTCCAAGCCAAATGCCCAATGTGTATAAAAGTCCAGTGCCTCAAAGCAACCTAGCAGGAAGCATACCCACCCTTTCATTCTACTCCTTGCCACTAACAGATGAACTTCTGAAATGCAGCCTAAGCCACACACAGTACTGGCATCTGGATTGGAAACTGTAATTATATGGAAATCAGTGGGATGAATTCACAGCTAGACGATATATACACAAACTTGGAAGAGAAGCTGGCTTCTAAGTACCAAGCTATCTTTGATAACACTAGTGTGATTGACAATCATCTAAACCCAGCCAGAGTACATGTGGGAAAGCAATGGGGAAAATCTGTGCCTGCAAATTGGACTTCACAGACTGTCAGAGTGACAAAATTGACCACGACTAGGAGGAAATGGACTACATGGAAAGGTCTAGCAGATGCTCAGAAGGTGGCTGGTGAGGAAAGGCAGTAGGAGGCCTTGGTGGGCAACCTCACCTGGGTCCTTTGTCAGTGTGCCAGGAACAACAAATCACCTGCCCCTTCCCCTTCCCCTTCCCCTTCCCCTTCCCCTCCGTTCCCCTTCCCCCCTCCCCTCCCCTTCCCCTCCTCCTTCTTCTCCTCCTCTTCCTTCTCCCTGTCCTCTTCCTTCTCTTCCCCCTCCACGTCCTCCCCGTCCTCTTCCTCCCCCTTCTCCATCATTTATGTTTCTGTACTAGGAATTGAACACAGGGCCTTGCACTATAGCCCCAGTTCAGGAGAAACCTTCTGAACTGCTTGGTACACATCAGCCAGAATTAACCTTGGAGGGGCTTTCGTGAAGCTCCACTGGCCATGCTCAGAATTCTGTCCTCATTGATATGGGTTGTGTCTCTGCCTTCAGACAGTTTCCTGCATTTCAGAGAAATACTCTCTAGAGAGTAGTAGCCAGCTACCTACTTTCAAGAAAATGCAAGCAAGAAGACCTCTCAAAGGCCCAGGACCTATCCAAGAAATGAGTACCAAAAGCATGAGAAGAGGTACTCAAGAAAGATCATTTTTCTTCAGCTACTGCTATACATAACTTTGGATATTTTTTTCATTCAGTTTCCTGGAAGTTTTGGTTGAGTGAGATAAAGAAAGTGAATTGAAAATAAACCAACATTCTTGGTTGTTTGTACTCTCCTCAGATGTCTCTGTCTCTCTCTTTCTCTCTCTCTGTCTCTGTCCCTCTGTCTCTCTGTCTCTCTAGTATAGGATCTACAGAGTCTCATTACACAGATCAGACCTGTAGTGATTCTCCTCTTGTCAGCCTCCCAAACTCTGGGATTACAGGCACACGCCCTGTCTCAGTCACCATCTCAGTGCACCCTGGGAGCAGGGCCAGTATGGGAGGGACCAGGATCCAACCTCCGTCTCTGTGTCTACTTAAGCAGGTGCTTTAATCCATTGAGCTATCTGGTTGGCCCTTCCACAGACTTCTCGTAACCAAAGTGCAGTAAAGTTCTAAGTTCTTCCCAAATGTGTTTGTTTGTAATGACAACCACAGCTCATCCCAAAGTTATAGGATCTCTTAACTTCATATCAAACATTGTAGCAGTCACTTCAGGCTTTAATAACTATGTGGTATCTCATTTTGTTATATTAAATTATAAATTAATTAAAGCAACATTAATAAGCACTTTTTTTTTTTTTTTTTGCCTTTTTTGAGACAGGGCCTCGCTATGCAGTTCAGGCTGGCCTTGAGCTCACTTTTTGTAGCCCAGGCTGGTCTCGAACTTGCACTGAGTCTCCTGCCTGCCTCAGCCTCACAAGTGCTGGTACAACGAGGGTACACCACTACAGCCCGGCATAATAAGCACTTTGAAGAAGAAAATATATAAGGGGGAAAATAATCAGGTTTTCTCAGCAGTTGTTGCAAGGACCTGCAGGCAACTGTGACTGCTACCAAAGTTCCTGATTAATTTTTAAAGTTCCTTTCTAGCATTCTAATATTTTATGTATTTTCAAAGCCATGTGTCCTTGGCAGGGAACATGTGTGCAGTAAGAGGAACATGTGTGATGTCTGCACTGGGAAAGGCCAGAATCACCATGAGCTGGTGACTCAGTTTACCCCACTGTGCTGTGGAAGCATGCTTTTTTTTTTTTTTCTTTGTGCCAGGAAGTAAAAAATAACAGCTTTGTTGCCTTTCGAAGCCCATCTGAAACTCCAGAAGGGATTAAAAAAATAGAAGCCTGCAGACCATGCAGACCACTCCCACTGCATTTAGCTCTTTCCACAGGGAAGGAGAGAGCGCAGGGAGGGCCAGCCTGGCTCAGAAGAGATGCTAGTATCTCAGGTTGATACTATGCTGTCAGCTCTGCTGGATGCCCTGCAGCCTCAGCAAGCATATGCAAGTGAACACACACACACACACACACACACACACACACACACACATGCACGCACGCACACACGCACGTACACACACACCTGAGAGCAGCCTCAAAACAGGGTGGAATGCATTGACACCAGGTGGTCAACTTGTAACACCCAGCTGAACTACATCAGTACAGGGCTGGGGATGGAAAGTTCATCTGAGGGTTGTTGCCAAACAGAAAGGAGAACTGGGGAAGAGGCATTGCTAGGGCGCTGCTGGTTCTCCTAGGGGTGTTGGTTCTTCTGGAGGAGCCTGTCAGGCTGGCTTTCCTGATACCAAGTTGACTGCTCTCATTGGAGAATCTCAGGCCCTTGTTGATGAGGACCACTGTGGTATCTTCTGGGGAGGACCTTACTTTGAGCGTTGCTTCCTGGCTCTGTGTAGATCCCTCAGCCTGCTGGCACAGATCCTTCATCCGTATGGCTTAGACTTTCAACTTTCCACCACTGCCCTTTGGGCCTTCCCAGGGCAGATCCATGAAACAGACCTACATGAGACATCGTTGTGGGCTCTTGGTCTCCAGTTGGTCTTTTTTTTTTTTAAGAATTTTATTTTTTTCTTGTTTCAGAACTTCTGTTTTTTTATTTATGTATTTTTATGGCTGGCTCAGCCTGCCCTGAGGGCAGGGCTGGCGCAGCATGTAGTGCCGGGGATCAAACCACAGTCCCTGCAGCTGCCTAAGCTTTCCTAAGCAGGCACTTTAGACCACTGAGCCATCCTGCCGGGCCCCTCCCGTTGGTCTTGTCAGGGGCCTCGCTATGGGCTGTAGATCTTCAGCTGGACTCAGGCAGTGCATTGCCGTGGGATTCAGGCCCTCAGCTGGAATCTTTGGGTCTCTAGCACATGAACAGATTTCCTGCACTCTTTTGTACTAAACTCCTTGGGTGATTGCTATAAAATAATCCTATAAATTATGTGTCTGATGTTAACTTGCTTCTCTTGTAAATGCTGTCCATACTACAGGGCTTATCCGTGGCACTATTAGCATCTTAAGCCAAGTAAGTTTGTTGTAGTGTCTGTCCTGCACCTTTTAGCATGTGTGTGAGCACTCCTGGCCCCACCTATTACATGTCAGTAGTACTAGCTTCCCCTCTTCCTGCCCCTAGTACAGCTAAAATGTCTGTAGACATTGCTGCATGGTCCTTGGGTGTACAGGATTGTCTGCCTTACGAAAGTACTGCTGCCAAGGAATGAGCTTTGTTTGTCTGTCGCATGGGGGCCCAGGCTCCCAGCACAGTTGTCACCCAGCATCAGAGCTGCAGTCAAGAAGGGAACTTACAGCAGAAAGGGCCTGCCCTGCGGGAGGAGCCTGGTGATCTCTGAAGGCCTCCTTGGTACTTCTATTGTGATGCTGCTCTAAGTTATCTAGATTTAAAACATCTAGATTTAAAAAAATTATGCCACACACACAATATTCACCCAAAATTCAGTGATAACTCTTAAGTTCCACTTCCAATTATTTGTTTGGATTAAGATTAAATAAAATTAAATTGAATATTTTTAATAATTCAGAGCACAAATGTCATCTCATAGTTACTAAATTCTTTTTTATATAGCACTCAATTTCTGTGCTATATAATTATAGCACATGGCACATAGATAGATAGATAGATAGAGAAAACATCTTCAATGATATGGATCAAATGTTAACATTCATTCCACATGAGATTTATGCTGATTTGTAACCTCCTTTTTTTTTTGGGTACTGGGGATTGAATTTAGGACCTTGTGCTTGCCAGGCAGGCACTTATGCCTGCTGAGCTATCCCCTGGTCCTTATGGTGATTTGTAGTCTTTGGTCAGGGAATGAGCCCCAGCCTGGCTATTCCACAGCGATCTAGGCTCCTAGAGCAGGAGGCATTAAATATTTTAAAATTATTCTTCTAAAAAATAAGAATATATAATTTTAATAAAAACAACTCATTGTTGAAATGCATATCTGTCCAACATGTAACATAAACATGGAGAGAAAAGCAATCCAAAAGGAGACCCAGGGGCTGGGGAGATAGCTCAGGGGTCTAAGTGCCGGCCTGGCAAGCACAAAGACCCAAGTTTGATCTCTGGTGCCACACGCTATGCCAGAACACTGGGTGTACCACACCAGTCACCGAAACTGGGAATGGTGGCACACACCTGTAATTCCAGAGCTGGGAAGGCTGTAACAGGAGGATCACTTTGAGTCTGAGCTGTGTAGTGAGACCCTGTATCAAATAAATAAAAAACTTTTTAAAAAGTCAAGCAAAAGGAGACCCAGGAAAACAACTTTTCTAATGGTCAGTTTGCTGAAACTCTAAGCTTATTTCTTTTCACCTCAATGCTATGCATGGCCATTGTATTGCATCTATACATTTAATGCAATCCTGATCAAAATACCATTAGCATACTTCACAGATCTAGAGAAAACACTCCTTAAATTCATTTGGAACCAGAAGAAACCTAGAATAGCAAAGGCAATCGTGGCTAACAAAAGCAGGCATATGGCATCACAATCCCTGATTTAAAATTATACTTCAGAGCTACTTTGATAAGATCAGCATGGTATTCACACACACACACACACACACACACACAGCTCACACACCCCTGAGGATCAGTGGAACAGATCAGAAGCTAAAGATACAACTACAAACATACTCAGTCACCCTGTGTTTGACAAAGGAATCAAATAGCCCCACTGGAAAAAAAGTAGCCTCTTTAATAAATGGTGCTGGAAAAACTGGTTTTCCTCATGCTAAAGACTAAAACTAGACCCATGACTAGTACACTGCATTAAACTAAAGTAATTTAATTTACTTTAACTGTACACTAAATTAAAGTAAAACTGTATTAAAGTAAAAATGTATTAAAGATCTAAATATTAAAATAGAAACACTAAATCTCTTGGAAGAGAAAGTAGGTAGAAATCTTGAAGATATAGGGGTAGGCAAAGAGTTCATGATCAAAAACTAAACTGCACGGGAAATACTATAAAGAATCAACAAACTGGGATCTCATCTTACTGATATTTTTGCACCTCAAAAGAAATCACCAATAAGCTGGGTGTGGTGGTGCATGCCTGTAATCCCAGTACTTGTGAGGCTGAGGTAGGAAGATAAGTGTGAGTTTCAGACCAGCCTGGGCCACAAAAGCGAGCTCAAGGCCAACCTGAACTCTACAGTGAGACCCTGTCTCAAAAAGACAAAAAAAAAAAAAAAAAAAAAAAAAAAAAAAAAAAAAAAAAAAAAAAAAAAAAAAAAAAAAAAAAAAAAAAAAAAATCACCAATAGAGTGAAAAGAAAACCTACAAATTCAGAATATTTATTTATTTATTTATTTATTTATTTATTTATTTATTTTTTGTGGGACCCGGGTTCAAACTCACAACCTTGCATTTGCCAGGCAGGCACTTGTGCCACAGAGTTATCTCCCCAGCCCCCCAGAAAAAATTTTAAGCTAACTGTTCCTCCGGCAAAACTTCTATCTAGAATATATACAAAATTTAAAAATTCAGATGCCAGGCGTGGTGGCGCATGCCTATAATCCCAGCACTTGGGAGGCTGAGGCAGGAGTATCGCTGTGAGTTCGAGACCAGCCTGGGCTACAAAAGTGAGCTCAAGGCCAGCCTGAACTGCATAGCAAGACCCTGTCTCAAAAAGAAAAAAAGAAAATCAGGCGCACAAATTTCAAAGACCCAATTTGAAAATGGGCGTCTGAGATGAATATACACTTCACAGATGAATAAATATAGATGGAAAATAAATATATGAAGAAACCATTCAACAGCACTGATCATTCAAGAGATACAAATTAAAACAACACTAAGATTCCATTTCACTCTAAAAAGAGTGGCTTTCATCAAGAAATCAACCAACAACAAATGCTGGCTGGGCTGTGGGGAAAAAGAAACCCTTCCCCAATGTTGGTAGGAGAGTAGACTGGTACAACCACTGTGGCAGTCAGTGTGGAGATTCCTTTAAAAACTAAGAGTAGAGGAGAGGCTACATTCAACTGAGCTATTCCCCTTCTGGGTATTTCCCTAGAAGAACTGAAACCATCATGCCACAGCGATTCGTGTGCACCCATGTTTAGAGCAGCACAATTTGTAATAGATAAAATTTGGAAACAACCTAAATGCCCATCAACTGAGGAATGTATAAAAAAGACGCGGTATTTTTATGCAATGGAGTACCGCTCAGGTATATAGGATAAACTCAAGGATTTTATAGATAAACAGATGTAATTAGAGGCCATACTCATGAATGAAATAAATTAGAATTGCATGTATAAACATTGTAAGAAAGTGAAACAGTACATAAAATCCAAAAGTAGATATAGTAAAAGGGAGAGAAACTACTAAAGAGGAAAGAACAATGAGAGGGATAAAAAGAGAAAAGAGAGAAGGGAAACACACACACACACGTGTATGTATCCACATACATGTATATGTATGTATATATATATAATAGCCAAGATAATTGTAGTACTAATTTCTATTAGTTCGTGGAAAGCAAAGTTAGTGTTTATTTTGTTTGATCAACTTTGTGCACCTGTATCTGGTAATCTAAGCAACCACTTTGAAGATAATAATACACAATATAATAACCATTGTTAATTTCCTATCAACTTCTTTTGAAATTCTGCATTGTTTACATTGCTTTTTCTTTTTTACTTCTTAACAAAAAGAAACTGATGAGGCTTCCGCATATCTTGGCCTGGAGATGATGTTTTGAGCAGAATCACCCTACACAATTGTCTACTCATTCTCGGGTGTCCTTCAACTCAAGGTCCATTGATCCACACCATTGCTGCTGACTTCATATTTCTTTTGCCGGTAACTGGTTAAGCGTGGGCAATTGATAACATTATGGCCAATTAGATGTGAAAGGAATGTTGCCAAGTTGGGAGCTCCCATGAAAGGGATTTTTGCTTTAAAAAACTAGAGAAACTCTTCATTTTCCTACTTTTGTACCACTGTTGTTTGAAGATAAAATGCTTGGAGCTTTTGCAGCTATCCAGTGACCTGGAAGCCATTAAGTCTGGAGACAAGGTCACTGTGAGAATGATAGGAGACACTGGGTTCCCTGAATACATAATCTAGGTCCAGTCCCCTATTACTGCTCTAACTTACAGGTCTACCTGTGAGGTTTTGATGTGAAATAAAAAACACTGTAAGGTTTGGGGTCCACTTACCAGGTTTCCTGTTGTCACTGAGTCTTAACTGAACATAGAGCCCTGGGAAGCACTGTGATATGAGACAGAGTCTCATATTTTCCACAATAAGAGCCTAGGCCGAATTAGAAAAAAAGTCCCTCTTGTTACAGTTCCGTGGGCTGCATGGGAGGCTATATTACATATGTAGAATGGAAAACCCACTCTGTACTGAGTGCTTTAGCTCACGAGTTCCCATAACAACTGCAGACCTATTTGACAGATGAAAAGTCCCCACAGCACAGAGATTTCAGGGGCAAGACTCTGCTAGGAAGTATATAGCCAGGACTTGAAACTAGGCCAGAGTTCTTTTCCAGGCTGCCATCGTTTCCTGTCATGTGGTGTATATACCTGTTGTGTGGTGAATCTGTAAGCCACTCCTTATTAGCATTAAGGAATCAGAATTCACTTCCAAATGCATAAAGCTTGACTCTTCAAAGCCGTGCCCCCAAAATGTTCCTCTTACAAACTTTCCTGCCAGTGTGGGAAGGAAAGAGAAGGGCTCCAGAGCCTTTGCTGGCTCCAAGGGAGTGGTGTCCACCCTGTGGCTTCTCCTGCCGGTTCCCAGAGCAGAAGCAGTAAAGGTAGTCTAGTATGCTGAGCTGTAAAAGGCTCAAATGAACAGCTTCCAACATTGCCAGTCTCTTCAGTAACCCACAGCAATTATGGAACGTTTGACTATGTATACAACTACCTTCTCTTAGATTAAAGAGAAGAAGTCTATTGTACCAATAACCATTAAAAAATTTATCATGTCTACACCCTATGCTCTGTATAACTACAATGAAGCCAACAACATGCATTGCATCAATTCTTGGGAATGTACTATTAACGTGTTTTGAAACTGTCACATTGTAATTTCTTATTAAAAGTAGTAAAAAATAAAAAATTAATAAAAAAAAATAAAAGATTTGGCCCAGGAGGTGTGGAGCATATGGTGGGATTGTCCTGCACCGGCTTCTGTGTTAAAGGCTCAGCTCTGCAGGGAGCCGGTGGAACCTTCTGAGAGCTCTTTAGTCAGCAGGGACAGGAACCCCAGTCTCGTCTTCCTCCTTCTTTCTTTCTCTTCCAGCTGCAAAGTGAGTTATTTTACTCCACCAGCTGCATCTGCTTTGATGGCCTGTTTCAAGTCCAGGACAACAGGCCTATCAGTCCTGGGTTAGCACCCCCAAAACCGTGAGCCAAAAATAAATCTTTTCTCTTTATAGATTGATGAGCTTTAGGCAATTTTGAAAAATAGATTTATTGATTTATTTATTTATTTGTTTGTTTGTTATGGGGTCTCACTATGCAGCTCGGACTCATAGTGATTCTCCTGTCTCAGCCTCTCCAATGCTGGGGTTACAGGTATGCGTCATCATGCCCAGTTTCAGTTGGCCAGTACAGTGTGTCTGGGGCTCTAGGCCTAGCACAGCATGCAGTATAGGAGATCAAATCTGGGTCCTTGCACTCGCCGAGTAAGCACTTTTTTTTTTTTTTAACAGTAATGGAAGGCTGACTGGCAGAATAAGTGAGGCATGTTTTGAGCCTGGCCTGGGGGTGGGGGGGCGCCGAGTCCAGGCACGCATTCTGTGGGAATGAGATGCAGCTTTGGGCTCCTACTGCTCTCCAACTGCTCACTATGAGTTGGGGATGCCTTTACTTACTGACCTCATGAGTACGAGGGTTCTGGTAGCACTGTGACTCCAAAAGTGCAGCTATTGAATGTATCCGTACTCACAGAACCGTGCACCAGACTAATAATGATAAAAATAAATAATAATAATGATGATCACAACAGCTTTGACTTTATGTTGATCCTTCTGAGAAGGCGGAAGCCTCCCGGTGGCGCATGTGCCACTGCACAGATTTGCATGCCAGCTTTGCTAGGTGATACAGAAAACAGTTGTCCTGCTGAGTCCTAAGAGCAGGACCTCAGCCTGGGAAAAGAAATGTGATACTTTTTCTCAGGGTGACCCACTGAGTGACAAGTATCCAAGCAGGACATGTAGTCCTGTTCACACATTAGAGCACAGGAGGTAGGTTGGAGACTGGAAGAAAGGAGTCTCAGGCGCTGTCAAGGCCAGGGAGTTTAAGAAGAGGAACCAGCTCTTTACAAAAGTTGGGATATCTCGAGATGCAGGTAGAAACTGGCTTCACTGTTCTCCTCTACTGATCCCGTGAGACTTGATGTGTGGTCTCACCTTTCCTGCCTTCTGGAAGAATCCTTGTTCAGATCACACAAACTTATACAAGTATATATGTATATGTATATGTATATGTATACGTATATGTATACGTATATGTATAATGTATATGTTTCCAATGTTTTCTTTTTCCAATTTTTTACAATGATAAAACTGCACAATATAAAAGCATCTATGTTTTTAAATGTACCCTTCAGTGGCACTAAACATATTCACATTGCTTTGCCACCGTCACCACCATCCACCTTCAGAACAGTTTCCTCACTCGTTACTAAAATCCTATACCGATTAAATAATTTCTCATTCCCCTGGAACCCTTTTGGTCCCTGAAAGCCACCATTCTTTCTATGCTTATGAATTCAACTGCTCTGTGAACCTCATGTAAGTGAAATCGTATAGCATTTGTCATTTTGTGATTAGACTATTTCACTTAACATAACTGTCCTCAGGATTTATCCATACTTTAGTATGTACCAAAAATTCCTTCCTGGGCTGAGCAGATAGCTCGGTGGTCTAAGTGCCTGCCTGGCAAGCAGAAGAACACAAGTTCGACCCCTGATATGGAATGCCATGCTGGCCCCAGAACTGGGTGTGGTGGTGCTTGCCTGTAATTCTAGCTCTGGGGAGGCTGAGATAGGAGGATCACTACAAGTCTGGACTGCGTAATGAGATCCTATATCAGAAAAAACAATAACAAAAACCAACTCCCTTCCTTTTCAAGGCTAAGTAATATTTTGCTGTATATCTGTTCCACATTTTCTTTATTCTGTGATGGGTCTGTGGACACTTGGGTTACCTCTGCCTCTTGGTTATCGTGAATATTGGTGCTACAAACATGAGTATGCACATACATTTATGAAAGTCTTTACTTTCAATTATTTTGAGTGTTCTTCCAGAAGTGGAACTACTGGATCATATAATTCTATTTTAAACTTCTTGTGTGTGAAAGTGCCATGCTGTTTGCTACTGTGACTGTGCCATTTTACATTCCTTGATTATTATACGTAGATAATCAAAATCCCAGTCCAGTGAAGCCCACTGGAAATGTCAAGTCCACAGATCGGGGCCTTTTCCTCTTGCAATGCAGAAGCCCCCCGCTGGAGCTTAGCCTGCTCTTTTCCTTCCCTGCAGTCCCCTCTCACACCTACTGGTTGCAGATTTGGGGGCCAGGCACTGGATGGGGGACACAGAGCTAGGAAACACATTGGCATCCTCTGTGGATAGGGCCACCCCAGGGTCCCGGTAGGTAACGTAAAGACTTTATTTTGTTTGTTTTTTTTTTAATAACAACTGCAGGCAGGGTCTTTTTCCGCAGTCGGTGCATGCATACCTTCTTCCCTGTGAGCGTCTTTTGGCTTTGTCAGCTGTAGTTAGTCTGCTGGGTTTTAAATTTGCACCTTGGAGGAGTCAGGTGCCAGCCCATTTTTTCTAAATTCTGCTATTGAGGTAGCTCTCCTTTCTTTCTTTCTTTCTTTCTTTCTTTCTTTCTTTCTTTCTTTCTTTCTTTCTTTCTTTCCTTCTCTCTCTCTCTCTCTTTCTCTCTCTCTCTGTATTTTGTGCAGGGTCTCATTATGCAGCTTAAACTCATAGTGATCCTCCTATTTTCAGCCTTCCCAGGGTTAAGATTACAGGCATGCACCTGTAATTACAGGATTACACACCTGGACTTTGTTGCCTGCTCAGTGCACCTGGGAGCAGGGTTGACCTTGCATGTGATGCCAGGTATCAAACCCTGGCCCTTGAGCTTGCTTAAATCTCACTGGCCCACTTAGTCTGCTAAAGTATCTCACTGGCCCACTTAGTCCACTGAACTATCTCACTGGCCCTTTTTTTTTTAGATTATTTTTTTAGTTGAATTTCTTAAATCTTCCTTCACTGAGGTTTAAAGTGGGGTGAAGCTCTCCCTCCCTGCTCCCTCGAGCTTCAGAGATCCCTGGTGACTTTCCAATGCTCCTTTTCTCTCTCCTTTCTAAAGCCTTCAGGCTGGTGAGGAGCTAACATTGGCAGAACCAGGCCCATTAGCCATCTTTTCCCTTCAGAAGTAGCTAAGAGTCTCCTAGCCATCTTTTCCCTATGTATATATATATACATACATATAACAGTTAGCACATATGAGTTGTATAAAGTAGAGGGTTTCCCTGTCCATGAATTTGTCATTGCTGTAGTATTGTAATGCACATAACGCATTGTGATCACCTCTATTAGGGCAGGGTTTCTTGGCTACAGCACTCAGGCACTTGGGGAAAGTCAGTGCCTTGCTCTGATACTGTCTTCTGCGTGGCTAAATATTTTGAAACAACCTGCCCTCCCCCTGCCAGGTTCCAGCAGCACTTCTTTTCCCAGCTGTGACAGCTGATAACGTCTCCAGATGCTGCCACATGTCCCCTTCTGGGCAAAAATCACCCTCACTTAAGATAAGCAACTTTATGGCCCTCAGTTGTTTTCAGCTATTGGCACCCCAAAGAGCTTCCTTGATCTTTCCATTGCAAATGGTTTCTTCAAAAGGTGGCCGGAGCCAGGCAGGAAGTGGACTCCAGAAGACCCACGGGAAGCTAAACAGCAATCATTTCTGTTTATTTCCTTCTTTTCTCTTTGGAAAAGTTTTGCTAATGTGTTGCAGCCTGATGTCAGGTGCAGTGCAGGAGGTCAAGAGGAAGGTGGAGGTAGCCACACTCAGGGCTGGAAGGATGCGCAGCCCCTCCAACCCCTCCGCTGACCAGGTGGGGGCATTGATTATGGGGAGCATTCACAAGGCCTCAAGATCCCAGGACTTCCCATGCAGTGGAACCTCCTTCTCTATCAAGCCGAACATACCTGCTTTCCTTTCTTCTTAGAGAATCAGTAGTTTTCTTATAACGTTCTGTGTGGATCAGACAAACCGTGGGTTACAGTAGGACAGAAGGGCTGGGTAAGCACATCATGCCTTAGGTCAGACCCTTCCCAGCGGTGGGGTGAGACTCGATGGTCAGGCAGGAAAGGCACCCTTTTTTCAAAAGAAATTGTCCCCACCCCCCAATTAAATGCATCTAATGATGGCTTGTGAAAGATAATTGAAGAAGGGACACTTCTTAGCAAGGGGCTTGCAGACATCACAGCCCAGTCACAAGGCTGAGCCCTCTGGGGAATGCTCTCTGGTCTCTCCCATTGTCTCTGTTGCTGGTGAGGGAAACTGCCTGGCTGTAGGCAACAACGTCATCCTCGTCATCCTCGTTACAGGAGCTGTATGAAGACTCACTTGAGTCTTTAACCTTTTAGTGAAATAGAAGAGGATGAATAGATGTACAATTGCAAAGTCATTCAAACACAGAAAGTGACAAGAGAGAAGGCTCAGAGATACAAGTGTGACTGACAGAGGCTGCCAGAAGAGTGAAAAATTACATACATGGAACATTAGAAGAATGAAAAATAATACGGAAATGCTTGGAAAGACATAAAGGAAGCAGATTTGAAATATAATATACCATCTAGGGTGGGGATATTTTACATTAGGCCATTTTTATAAAGTCCAGAGAAATTCACATGATGATAATATGTTTTGGAGAATGGAAAGGAGGATGAGATATGGGGGCTCAGGTTAGACTGTGGGAAGAGGCTCTTCACCTGTTTGATAGCTGTTTGTCCACATCTTGCCCTTGCAAGATGCTGAGTGAGAGTTCATCCCAGACGTGGCTCACGATTGGCCAAAATTTATTTTTATTTTACTTGTGCCTGGTCCTGGGATAGACACAAGACTCAGTGTTGTCCTAAAATCCAAGAGGAAGGTTACCCAAGATTTATCTTCCTGAGTGAAAGGTGAGCCTAGCAAGGGCAGGTGCTTGCCCCTTTCTTGTTTGCTGGGATATTAACGGTGCCTGGTGCCATGATATCTGATGCACGGTTAAGTCATGGTGGACACTGAGCTGACAAAGAGTGTGAAAAGCTAGGCTATGGAACAGTGTGGAACAGAGGGGTGGGAAGGGTTTGACTCCACCAGGGTATCTTTGAGCTTCTAGACCACCCCGAAGCCACTTAACTCTCTGGTTTCTTGAAAGGATAACAGGGAATTATCCTTTTTCTTTCCTTTTGGTGCTGGAGAACAAATGTGGAGCAACACACATGCCAAACACACACACTGTTACGCATCTACACACCAACCCAACAATGAACAATCTTTTCAGCTTAAGCCGTGGTGAACTGGTTTCTTCATCTGGACCTAACGCATGCAAAGGGAATACTACAACCAACTTTCCTGTTATGTGTTCTGTATATATTCTTAAAATATTCTAATTTTAAGGGTTACTAGTAATTCTACATATTTATGGAATACAGTGTGACATTTCAATCTGCATTTTGATGTGTACTGATTAGATCATGGTCAATGGCACAACACTTCAGAGGTATATTATTTCTTTGTTTGGGGAGCATTCAAAATCCTGTTTTAAAAAATATATACTACATTAATTTTTGTAACCATGGTCATCCTACTGTGCTATAGAATGTTTCCTATTTCTTGGCTATTCAACCAAGTTCTTAGAAAATGACTTACATTTCAAAACAATAATTTTTTTTTTTTTTTTTTTTTGTCTTTTTGAGACAGGCTCTCATTATGCAGTTCAGGCTGGCCTTGAGCTCACTTTTGTAGCCCAGGATGGTCTCGAACTCACACAGATCCTCCTACTTCAGCCTTCCAAGTGCTGGGATTACAGGCTTGCACCACCACGCCTGGCTCAAAACAATAATTTGAAAAGTCTTGAGAGCTAAGTAAAAGGTTATGGAAAAATAGAATTCTTTGCAATAATAACACATTGCCTCCGTACTTGCTTGATACTATGTGAACTGCTAAGGCTTAGAGGACCCCTTCATGTCTGGGGGGTGCTGATCTTGGACGTGGTTATCTGCCTCTCTGTCAAATGGTGGATCCCACTGAGAAGCAGCCGCTTACTTTCCCCCCTTTTGTTCTGATGATGTTAATGATCTCTGGTACGAGGGACGTAGACAAGAATGCAGGAGACAAATGGGGGAAGTCAGTCAATTCACGTAAGGATGCAATGAGTCAGTCTAGATTACAAACCCCTCACCGGCAAGGTTATATCTTTGTGGCAGTTTGCTCTCACCTACTTCTATCATTGTGTATTTTCTCTATGCCAAGGACAGCAGTCTCTGGGTTTAGTGACTGTTGCTGGTTTGTCAATAGAGGCTTAGGGGCTGAGGTTTTGATTTGTGGCTTTTATTGCAGCTAGCAATTTTCATGTAGTGTGAATTAATAAAACATGAAGGAATTTCTACTAGGACACATGGGCTCTGCTTTGCTCTTTGAGTGCTTATTAACTATATGCATGCATCTTCCTCTTAAGAAAACAGACTCATACTACTTTAACTTTTAATTTTCTGCCAGGGCCCTTTTGATTCTTCTTTTTTTTTAAAGAAAAAAATGGATAATACAAATAAGGTTCAACACATTGGTTTTTGTTGCTGCTTATGGCAGACAAATTATTAGAGCTGCTCTTTCTTCCTTCATGATGGGAAAGAGTAGTGCCGGCACTGCCTGGGACTGAAGGTCATGCTGCCTGGCTTGGTGGGGACAGATGGCCATTGTTCATCATGTTAGCAAGAAGCTTGATGCTCACTTCTGGACATCAGCTGTTCGCTATATATATTAAGTGATAATTTAGCTTCAGGTGGCACTAGCCCTGGTGCTGTCTGATCGCCTGTCACCTAAATGGGAAATATTTGGACAGCAGTACTTACTTACCTGTCCTCCTCTAGGAAACAAAAGCAGACACTTCAATATAGTGAATGAGAATAATCATGAGTTCTATTGATCACTGGGATTTTGATCCTGACTGATTGTAGCTGATGAACGGCATTTTGCTTTGCCAAATAGATGTTCTTAATTTAGAATCTCAAGGGGCAAAACAATCAAACTAACCAAAAAAAAAAAAAGTTCTCTAGCCTTGTGAAAATAAGGTAATAGGAGCCCCAGGGCAGGAATGGCAAGGGGTAGAGCAGGGGAGGGATTGGGAGAAGAAAATATTCATTATAAGATGGTCCATCACTTGGGTTCAGAAGAGTATTAACTTCCTTGCTTTATTGACAAATTCTCTGCTTCAAAAATAGCTTAAAGTTCTCTGGAGTAACTACATCATTAATTCTCATTGAATTCCTATAAGTCAGAGTCTTTGTGACTCCTCCTTAGCTGGTTGTTAAGGCCTGTGTCCCAGGTAGAAATATTTATTCATTTTATTTATTTATAATGTTTCACAATTGTCTAGTAGAAATAATGTCATATATTGACAGAGAAAATGTTGAATGAGAGCTGTGGAAGGTATGCATAGGATTGAAAGACCAGAATCCAAGATGGCATAGAGATAGCTTGAGTCAAAGTCTCATATTTCTGATAAAACTGATAAATGTACATACAAATTTCTTGGTTTCAGAGCAAAATGGGAGCTACAGCAAAATCTATAATTAAAGGAAACAGTCTCCATTTCAGCATAGGCAGTTATATAAGGAATAAAGAACATTACATTTTCAAAGATATAAGTTACTCTTGAAAGTCAGGCCTTAATCAGAGTTCCCACATACATACCCACAGGTGGTGGAGACGTGTGTCTAAGCAACAAGCCTGTGTAAGCAATTGGTAACTGTGACAAAATGCCTGGGACAACTTATAAGGAAGAAAGGTTTTTGGGGGGGCTCAGTGTGTTAAGAGAATTTAATCTGTAGCTGACTGGCCCTATCACTTCTTGTCAGGCCAGAGTACATCCTGGCCACAGCCTGTGGTAAAGGCGGCCTGCTGACCTCGGTGGCAGAGAAGCCAAGAAAGAGAAGGGGCTAGGGCATTAAGTCTTTCCTGGGGGCACCCCCTAATGAGCTAACATCTCTCCCTAGGTTCCTACTTTTTAAAGGCTCCATGACCTTGCTGTAGTGCCATATGCTGGGCACCAAGGCTTCAGCACATGGCCTTTAGGGAGACATTTCAGACTCAAATGATAGTAAAGCCACAGATATAAGTAATAATATCCACAAGAACAGGCTTCTTACTGCACCAAGAACAGTATCAAAAAGTGACTGAAGTTGCCCCTGAGCCTTTGCCACAGGACACCCTAGAGAAGGTGTTTTTTTCTAGAAACTCTCTGCTGGACAGGGCCAGGTCTTTGTGTGTATTTTTTTTTTTTTTTGTCTTTTTGAGACAGGGTCTCACTATGCAGTTCAGGCTGGCCTTGAGCTCACTTTTGTAGCCCAGGCTGGTCTTGAACTTGAACCGATCCTCCTGCCTCAGCCTCCGGAGTGCTGGGATTATAGGAGTGCACCACCATGCCTGGCTTTTGTGTGCATTTTCTAGGGGATCATTTACTTTTGATCGAGTTTCAGAGGACAACTCACATTTCCAGACCAGCTACATGCAGAATTTTGCACATTTCCTTTTCCTCTGAGGGAAGATTGCCACCAAATTGTCCTGACTGATTTTCTCAGACTCTTCCTTATACAGGATTTTAACATCAAGGGTAGGTAGCAGAACTCCCCCACACACCACAAAAGCCCCACAAAAAAACCCCAACTGCACATCCATGACCTGGGCAGCGAATGAGGAGAGATAGTTGGTGGATTCCTCAGCCCAATCTTTATGCTTAAAAAAGTGACAGGGTTTCTTTTCCTTTCATAGATAGAGACATTAAGCATGGAACCACTTGTTACAAGGAAATGCTTGTGGGAAGCAACCTACATTTGGTAGTATATTTAACATTGCTAAGAACAATGTTAGCAGTGTTCAGACCCCTCCCTGAAATAGGGGCTTTTCCAATGTCTGTTTAACAAACAGTGGCAGAAGTTTCCTCTAGGGGTGATAAGGCGCTGGATTCCCTTCTCAGGAAGTGGGTTTCGGACAGCCACTCTAGGGATGGACTAAGACAATGTGACATTATTCTGAATTCCTTTCTGCTTTGCAAAATACTCGCAAACACATTTGATTTTCACCACATTCCTGAAAAGTCAACAGCAAGCGGCCTCATTCTTGATAAAGAAACTGGGGCTCAGAGGGAACTGAGACACTGGTCTGAGGGTGGAGCTAGAATTTACCTAAAACCAGGTGAATTCCCCAGGGCCCGTCAGCTAGCCTGGTTTTGCCGAGCAGAAAAGGAGCAATACTCGGGGGAGTTTCCTCATGCAAATAAAAGTTTCTTTACTACCTCTGTGCTCTGAGGTTCTCACCTACAAAAAGGGGGAAATGGTATTATGCATTCATACTCAGTTGTGTGAGAATAAATGATACACACTGCATTTGAGCGGTTAGAACCAGACCTGGCACCTAGACAGTTTCAAGGCAGGTTCGTTAACATTCGCCCCCGCCCGCGGCTGTAAGCCGAGACCTCTTTTTCCTTCTTACTGTGCATTTCAGTAGCATCAGAGAACAACCGTCATCTCAAGGGTAGAAAATTCAATTCCAGCTGCTCTGGTCTACTGTTATCCCCGGAATTTTGGACCAATTCCTAGCACCCTGAGCAATAAGTAAGCTGAAAGAGAGAGCTAATTCTAATTCCTTCCCTCGAGACTTCTTAGCGCGGCTGCAGGGTTTTTTTGTTGTTGTAGTAGTTTGTTTGAGCTGAGCCGCTTTCACTTTTAAGGGTCCCGAAAGCGTTTTCTGTTTAAGAACGCGTCTGGGCCACTTCCTGGTCTCATCAGAATGCGTCGCCACCCTCGGCCCGGAGTGTGGGAAGAGCCGCCCGGGCTCCGGGCCGAGGAGCTCGTAGGAATCCCCGCCACCGGCCGGCCCGCGCTGCCCCTTGCGCGACACGGAGGGACTTAACGAGCCGGGCTGGGCACCCGCGCGTCTTTGGACCTGCAAAAGGGAGAGGAATTACAAGAGGCTCGGGGCTCGCGGCGCGCACAAAGAGGGGATTATGGCCCGGCGGGGAAAGGGGGCGAGGCGGCAGATAAAGCGGGGCTGTAACCGGCTCATTCCTCTCGTGCCTTTGAAGATTTGGGCGCAGCTCGCGGTGCTGGGAAACGGCCCCGGCCCAGCCCGGTGCGCAGCGCCCCGGGCAGCGAGCGCACTGCGGCGGCGGCGGCCGCGCCCCCGGCCCCCAGCGCCCCGTGGCCCCGCCCAGCCCCGCCGCTCCACCGAGGGGTGCAGCGGGTTGCGGGGAGCGCGGCTGATTTCTTTCGGATGCGGAGGACACCGGCCGGCTGCACAGCAGGCCTGCCGCACTTCCGGACGTTTAAAGAGTAGCTTCCCGGAAAAAAAAAAAAAAAAAAAAAAAAAAAAAAAAAAAAAAAAAAAAAAAAAAAAAAGAAAGAAAGAAAAGAAAAGGTGGAGGAAGCCAGGCACAAAAAAGAAAACTCCAGATATTTTGAGTTTCTCAAAAGGAATTGGTTTTCAAAATAGGAGTTTTCTTCTTTTGACCCCAGGCCTGCCGTCTTCAAAAGCAGGTGCCCTTCTGATGGCCCTTCTCCTCCTCCGAAGCCCTTGTGCAAGCGTATAGGCAAAGAGACTAAAGCCCTAGGTTCTATGATCAGGATGCTATTTTGCCTGTAGTAAAACTAGTCCAGCAACAACAAAGCCAGGAAGTTGTCCTTCTGGTCTTGCAGATATTAAAATTGATGTTTTGCTTTTCTCTAGCCAAGAATAAAATGCCGCTTTATGGGAATTCGTTTCTAATTAGGTGTGCCTCGCTGACAACTAGTGCACAGGAGTCAGCGGGAGGCTGTTTCAAACTTGAGTCCTGTCTTTTCTTCTTCTGCTGACCTTGGATGAGCACCAGTTCCTCTAGTCTAGGGTTCTTCCCTTGGACAGTGAGGAAAAGTGATTGGCCAGAAATGGTAGCTCACCCACCATGCGTGCTTACAATTGGCTGGATACTTAGAATTAGCATAAAATTTAAATTCAGTGGGGAAAGCGGATGTGGAGTGAGAAAGAAGCTTATGTACAGAGGCAAGTGTGATTTAGAAGTGGTCTAGTCAGTGAGATGTATTGCTGACTATATAGACTACTCTGGGGAAGAAAGCAGGCATGATGACGATCCTTCGAGGCTATGCCCCCAGTGACCTAGACCTCCTGCTAGGCCTATCTCTCAAAGGTTTCGCTATCTCCCACTGGGGCTGGACTGGGGACTAAACCTCCAATAATACATAGACCTTTGAGGAACATTCCAGGTCAAAGCTACAATAGGAAGTATGCATAAAGCACTCAGCTGCCTGCCAAAATACTGTAGCTGTGTCCAGGAGAAGCATTGGTATAATTATGTAAGTTGCTAGCTAAACTAGCTGCTGTGCGTGTATATGTGTGTGTGTGTGTGTGTGTGCGCACGTGTAATTCCACTTTTACTTAAATGATAATGGATAGGAAAATTATTGTTATACGGACTTGGATAACTGGCAGAAAAAAGATGAAGAGAGCTTGTCATTTCATGGAAAATAATTGACAGTATTTGTTGCCAGTGGTAATGCTTGAGCTTTCAAGTGAAAATTAGATGTCTTCTACTGTGACATATTCCTGGTGCTTTCCGGGTTTTTTTTTTTTTTGCGGGACTGGGGCTTGAACTCACGACCTTACACTTTCCAGGCAGGTGCTTGTGCCATGGAGCTATCTCCCCAGCCCCTCCTGGTACTTTTCTGATGAGATCGATGTTAATATTAATGAATGTGATGTTTGACTTTGCAGAAGGAAATGTGTCATCAATTCAGTGAACTACTATTGTCTAAGTGGTCAGTGTACAAGGTTACAAAACTGACTAAGCAGAAGAACTATTCTAGGTGCCTATGTGCACTGGATTTTAATGAACCAACACAGAAAAGTATATTAATACAATTTCACACTGGTCACTTAGTAGTCACTAAATTCTTAGGAGCTACTACATACCAGATGTTCATATGATACTGAAGAAGATTTTACACAATTATGAAAACACTACTAGCATATTAAGCATATTACTCACTTTTCCAATTATATATTGGTATGTGGTCAAATTTTCTTCATATACTTTATTTTTTTAAATTAAAAGAAAAACTTTTATTTATTTGATACAGGGTCTCTCTCTGTGCAGCTTGAATTAGTAGCAATGATCCTCCTGTTTCAGCCTCCTCAGCACTGGGATTACAGGAGTGCCCCACCAGGCTTGGTTTCAGTGGCCAGCATAAGAAGCAGTAGGCATGCAGCACTCAGGATTGAACCAGGGCTCTTGTGCTTGCCAGTCATGTGCTTAGATCGCTGAGCTATCTCCCCAGTGCCATATACTTTAACTAAAATAAAATACCCAAAAAGACTGAAAATGGGAGAGAACTGAGAATCAAGCTATTTTCTCTTCAATAAGATGCTTAAAAAAAAAAAAAAAAAGCAAAATTATGACAGACTCCACTCATCTCACAAATTGTTTTGGACACATGAGTTATTTTTCTTTGTAGAAGTATACATTATTTGTGTTCACATTTAATGAATTTGTTATTATCACTTGAATGAATTAACAATTTTAAAAATTCTCAGCTTTAATTCCTAATATGGTAATATTTGTTATATAAATGAAATCTGTCTTTTTTAAGTCTCAGGAGTCTGAGGAATATTCAAAATATTTGAGACTCCCAAAATGAGATGTTTGGGAAGGTATGCCTGTGCCGAGATGCAGTGAGAAAATATTCATAATATTCCACAGGAGAACTGGAGAACGAAGGTTTAAAGGTGAGAAAGGTTTGACACATGCCAAAGGGGGAAAAAGCCACACAGGTTTATAGAGATTATTAACTTAAATGAAACGACAAATGAAGCTTCTTGGCTTTGTGCCTGGCACATAGTATGTGGTGAACTACTAATTAGGATCACACTCTGCGAGGCTGCCCTGTGGCTGGATGCTTGCGGTGGGCACACGGTCCAGGCCTGTTGGCAGCTCCCCTGGCTTATTGGGTAGCTGCACCTCTTAGAAACATTTCTGTGTTCTTCAGTTATTCTGCCAACCCTCAGACCATGTGTCAACAGATCCATTTTTCACTCTCAGCTCTCCAGAGTTAACCTTGGACAATGCAGGTCATGCCACTGGATCTCAGGTCCCTCTTCTGTACAATGGCGGCAAAACTCCACAAAGCTTCCTTCATAGGTTTTTATGATGGCCAGATAACAGTCATATGTAAAAGTAATTTAGAAGGAGCCTAAGTGCCAGCACTGTTGTTTGTACAGTCTAAAGGCTCAATGAATATTGGCGGGATGAATTGCACTTAAATGAAATATACTGTATTCCATTCGGGAAATGTATTTGAAGATATAGAATCATGAATTGAAAGCTCACCCAACTCCACGCCACCCCACAGAGTGTCTGGGGAAAACTTCCTTAGGGTTCACGGCGTCTTTCTGTCTGTCTGTCTTTCTTTCTTTCTTTCTTTCTTTCTTTCTTTCTTTCTTTCTTTCTTTCTTTCTTTCTTTCTTTCACAGAACCAGGGATTGAGCTCAGGCCCTTGCACTTGCCAGGCAAGTGCTTATTCTACAGAGCTCTTGCTCCAAAGCCCCTATGGTGTCTTTCTAGAGTTCACAAACAGGTAGTCATGAATACAGTCACCATCTTCAACTCTTAAGATTTGACTCCTAACAAATCAGGTGAAATTTGCTAGATATCTCTAGCAATTACTTTGTCTTGCTGATTGTTAGTTGTTGCTTACCAAACATTTTTATACGTTATTCAGTGGAACATACAAATCTTGTAAATTTACTAAATTGTTTCTTTTCTTTTTTCTTCTTCTTGTTCCTGTTCTTCTTCTTTTTTAAAAAATCTTTTTGAGACAGGGTCTCTCTAGGCAGTTCAGGTTGGCCTTGAGCTCACTTTTGTAACCCAGGTTGGTCTCGAACTCACACCAATCCTCCTACCTCAGCCTCCCAAGTTCTGGGGTTACAGAGTGTGCCACTTTCTTTTTTTAAGAGAGCAAAATTCCAGGTTGCTGGCCAGCTTCATGATTGTACTCTTAGTATCACCTCCTGGATTATTTATTGTCTTTCTAGGATAATTCATAGGAAATGCCATACTTGGGGTAAGTTCAAGACATCTTAAGTATTGATGCTTTTTAAGAGAAGTGATATTTTGTTCGAAGCTTAGCATTTAAAAAAGAAAAGGAAAATTAAGTCTAAGAGGCAGAAGATAGTTGGACATGGTGGCAAATGCTCATAATTCCAGGACTTGGGGTGCTGTGGCAGGAGGATTGCTATGAGTTCAAGACCAGCCTGGGCTACAAAGTGAGCTCAAGAGCAGCCTTAATTGCATAGAGACCCTGTCTCAAAACAAAAACAAAAACAAATAAACAAACAAACAAAAACAGAAAGCAAACAAAAAAACAGGCAGAACATTTATGGACTATGCTGCACAGCCGAATGACAGAGAGGAAATAGATGTCACAGAATAAAATGCAGTAGGTACCACGAATTTTTCTTATAATAGGTTGCTATTTTAAGACATCTTATTTTACTCATTTTTTTTTTTTTTTTTTCTGGTGTTGAGGATGAAACCCAGAGGCTCACACATGTTAGGTAAACCTTCTGGTACTACGCTACATTTCCAGCCCTGATTTAATATCTTCAATAGTATTATTGTTATTTATTTAGCCCTAAAGTTTGATCAATGACTCATCATGTTTCTTAAATAACTTGCTTCCAGCTTTCTAGTCATTCTTTTTTGTTTGTTTTGTTTTCATTTATGTATTTGGTACAGGGTCTCACTATGCAGCTCAGACTCAGTGATCCTGCTGCTTACAGCCTCCCAAGCACTGGGATTACAGGCGTGTACCACCATGCCCAGACTCCTTCCTTGGCTCAGCATGCCCTGGGTGCAGGATCAGCATGGCATGCGGGACCAGGGATCGAACCCTGGTCCTTGTCCCTGCACGTGCCAACACAGTCACGTAGTACACTGAGCTATGTCACCTGTCCTTTCTAGTCATTCTTGTTCTGATTTAGTACTTGTTTTGCTAAAATACTTCTTTAGGTACATTTTCTAGAAAAAGAACAAAGTGGAATTAAAAAACTAAAGTAGAATATTTTGCAAGAATAGTTACATAATAAAAACATTTTTAGCTTGCCCTGTGTATATGTAGAATTTCTTGTCAAGTATGGAAATCTCACAGCAAATCATTTTTCTACCTAGAAAATCTGAAACTCTGCACATTGACTCCGGGTTGCCTATAGGACAGATCCAGAAAGATTTCTTTGCTTTAAAAGCCTGATATGACCATTAGCCAGTACACAGATGCAGAAAATATAGTATTTATACTGAGGGAGGTTCTACTTTGCCATTCAGCAGGATAAACTTGATTTATCTGTAGGAAAATGGATGCACCTTGAAATTGTAATGTTAAATGAAATAAATCAGGAACAAAAACTTAAATATTGCATGATTTCTCTTAAGTGAGAAATTCAAAATATAAATAAAATATAGGGGCAGGGGAGATAGCTCCGTGACACAAGTGCCTGCCTGTCAAGTGCAAGGTCATGAGTTCGAACCCCAGTCCCGCAAAATAAAATAAAATAATAAAATATAATTTAAAAAAGTAAGAAAATAAGTCTTTTGCAGATGGGAGGGGTAATCAGAGATGAGAGGAGTGAGGAAGAAAGGGAGGGAATGAAAATAGCTAGCTAGAGAAATCAATAGATCAAGGTAGTGCTAGCTGGGGACAAAGCTCAGTGGTAGAGTAGTTGCCTAGCAGGTGTTTGTGTTAGGTTTCATCCACAGCAGCATGAAGAAAGAAAAAAGGAAAGAGTAAAAGAAAAAAGAAAAGAGTGCTCTCTCATCTGAGAGTTTTAAAGACTTTTAATTAACTAATTACTTACTTGGTACAAGGTCTTACTATGGAGCTCAGACTTGTAGTGATCCTCCTGTATTAGCCTCCCCAGTGCTGGGATTACAGGTATGCTCCTGTTTTGAGACTGGCATGGTGCACCCACACGGCATGCCGTATTGGGGATCAAACTTGAGTCCTTGTGCTTGCCAGGCAGACGCTTAGATAGCCCAGTGGTCTCCCTAGCCCAAGGATTTTTGTTTTAATCTAAAGGAAAATACTTCAAATGTGGGTGCAGCATGGATTTCTTGCTTTTTATGTGAGGCATTTCTCCATTTCCTTCTGGGAAGAAGTTAGTATTCCTGATGAGATGTGTAAGTAATTTAGAAGATAAACTTTAATGAGCTGAAAGAGAGCCTGCCTCTGGGAAATTAACTGCTCACCCACTCAGCTGACCATAAGTCAAGAACCTAATGATCTCTAACCATCTTTTCTAGCCCCTCCTTTTTTTGGAATATATATATATATATGACTACTGCAAGAGAATCTTTTAAATTTGTCTATTTTTTGCACTCTTCCCTGGAATTAAATTGGAAAGCAAGCTTTGGTAAGTGCTTATAATTCAAATTTTTGAAAAGTTTTTCTCTTTGATCTTTTATTTTTGGAGTTCAGCAATGTTCCTGGAACATGGCTAAGTGTGAAAAGTGGATGACATTGCTGTTGATGAATCAGAAATAAGGAAGGCATGAGAAAGCCACTAATTACTTCTAGGATGTCCAACACCTGCAAGGAATGGAGAAGCCTTTAAGGTTACGGAGGAGAGAGGGCTTCTGGCGGATGGTTCTGGGGGCGATGACAGATACATGCTCGTATCATCTTAGATCTCTATTGCTGTAATGAAATCTCTGAGATGATTAATTTATAAAGATAAAAGGGTTTGGGGGGCTCACCTATTTGGAAGTTTTAGACTATGATTGTTGGTTGATTCCCTTGCTTTTGGGCCTGTGGTGAGGTGGCACATCCTGCTGGCAGCGCTGGCAAAACTGTTCACTTCAGGGTGAGGTCAATCAGAGAGGGGGAAAAGGAGAGGCCAGCATCCCACAGTCCCCTGCAAGGTCACACTCCAGCAACAGGAAGAGCTCCCACTAGAGGCCACCTCTTTTTTTTTTTTTTTATTTTTGAGACAGGGTCTCACTGTGCAGTTCAGGCTGGCTTTGAGCTCACTTTTGTAGCCCAGGCTGGTCTCGAACTCTCACCAATCCTCCTGCCTCAGCCTCCCAAGTGCTGGGATTACAGGTGTGAGCCACCACGCCTGGCTAGTGGCCACCTCTTAAGGGTTCAGTATTCTCCCAGTAGCAGCGGACTGTGGACTAAGTCTTTAACACATGTGCCTTTGAGACATGGATCCAAATCATTGCAACCCTGAAGAACACCATGCCAATGGCTTGCTCAAATCTGGGTCCTTGAAGAGTCAGTTGGGAGGGCTGATTTCAACCATTCTCTGCCTCCTCCAGTGACTCCAAACTCCAGCCCTGCTCCAGGTCAGCTGAATAAATGTTTCTTGGGTTGGGTTGAAGCATCATGGCTGTTGTTTATTAATTTTCTAGTTGTTTTCAAGGTTGAATACCCTTACAAGTGTATTTTGTTGCTAATGGGCCCCCCTCAGTTATTCTTTGCAAGCATAACCCCGCAAGTACCCCAGCCTTTGTATAATTTCTGCTATGGAATAGTTGCACTCAGAAAATTAACCATTGATATAACAATTCTTATGAAACTTCTTTCTCTGCCAGGTCCATGTTATATGATGGGCATCCTCCATCGGGTACATAAATAAGCATCTTTTTCCCTTTCTGTTTTGGGTGCTAAAGGTACTGCTTCTAAGCTCCCATTGCCATAGCTGCGTAGGACAAGGATGACTTGCTTGTCTCTGGATTCTCCATGACAGTGCTCTCCTGTTCAAATTGACAGCCATGTAATTACTCTTACTCTGAGCAAGAGTAACTCCGTGGTGGTTATGTGGAGTGCTGGGAGGCAAAGCCAGGAGGATTGTGTGAGCCCAGGAGTATTGGGGTCAGCCTGGGCAATATAGCAAGACCCAGGCTCTTAAAAAATAGATGGATAGGCCATCATTCACAGAATCCATGTCTGGTTGGGGGGAGTGGAGGGGTTAGTGGCAGCAGCCCTCTGAAAACAGTTTTTTTATGGAAGTACCACCACTCGGAGTGAAGTCAGTCTTTGGCCATTGTGCACACAGAAACTGGAGACTCAAAATGAACCAAATGTCCACATGAATGTAGAAAGGAAAAAATGCCTCTACAACGGACTCTTAGAGCCTCTTGACCTATATAACATCCCCTCTTTCCCCCACCATTCCAGTGCTTTCTACTGTCATTTTCTCATGAATAAGGCACTGAGACCCTTTCTCCTTATCTTCTTTCTTTGGGTAGACAGAGCCAGGAGGCACAACAGAGAGACTGGGAATTTAGTGTATATTTGGCTGAGTATAAAAGGGAATATACGATTTTGTGGTCAATTTATTTTCACCTCCTTCATTCTCAGGGGCACATGGTTTTCGCCTCATTGATTTTCTGTGCTCATTGACTTGAAGCCTGCTGTTCATGGGAGGCTGCTCTGTGTCTTCTCAGGCCATCTCTTTTATGCTTTGGCAACCTTCTGCTTTCAGCTTGAACTAGTTTACACTAATCTCAGTGCCTCCCTATTTAATATGACACATCTTTTCAGCAAGTGTTTTATATACTATATAATCTTTTCGCTGGTAAGTGTTAACATTTGAAGGAATCCTATACATGATTTTAGCCCAGTTCCTCTGTCAACTACAAGGGCAGAAAGGCCAGGGAGGTTGAAGAATTTTCCCCAGGCGACACAGCTAGAAGAGCAGCAAAAGTAGCGTGTGCCTTAAAACAAACAAACAAACAAACAAACAAGATAGAAAAACATCAGGGCTGGGGCGATAGCTCAGTGGAGAAAGAGAGAGAAAGAGAGAGTCCAGCTCAGAATGTAACTGACTTAAATAATAGAAGCGTTTATCAGCTCACATTCCAAGAAGTCCTGAGCTAGAGCAGGCCCCAGGCTTAGAGTCTTTAGGGTCTGGCCCTTCCCCATGGCTCCTTCCTAACCTGTTTCCATGCTTCTTGGGCTGGCTTTGTTCTTAGGGCTTCTGCCATGGCTTAGGTCTAGATATTCTCCCCAGAGGCTAATGTACTCAGACGTGGGGCTTGAGGGAGTGGGGCTGGACCATGAGTGTGTGATGCTGGATTAGTCTGCTGATGGACTTATCTTAGTTCTTGGGTGTGAGTGATGGATTTACAGAAGAAAGAAAGCCCACCTGGGTGTGGGAGGTACCAACCAGCGTGCTTATTAGGCTGGATGGAATGAAAAGCAAAGAAGGAAGTCTATGACCTCTACCTGCCACGCCATGAGCTGCTTCCCACTAACCGGCCCATGCGCTGTTTCTACTCTGCCATGCTCCTCTCCCGTGGAGATAGCCAACTGTGGACTGCAACCTCTACACATTGTGAGCTAAAATACTCCACTCCTTCTTTAATGTGTGTGAGAGCTGAGTATTTGTTCCTGGTAGTGGAAAAGTAAGACAGTTTTCCTCCTGGCACCAACATGTCTGCCAGCAGCAGTGTAGTTCTTCCTTTACAAGTGGGGCAGGGGGTTAGAATTCATCCCATGCAGGCTGATGGGCCAACTCACATGCATGCCCCCAGCTAGGAAGAGCAGCTAGAGGAAGACCCCAGCCTGCGCCTGCATTCCTAGGCCAGTCTCCAGGAGGCACTGGGATTCACACGGACCCATCAGTGCCTACCTCCAGAGCTGCAGATGGAGTCAGCTTCCCATATGTCACTTGAGTTTCAGGAGGGAACGTGCATGCTTTTCTTGGCAAGAAAGAAAGGAGGAGTGGGTTGGTTGGGGGAAGTTGTCAAATGTGTCCTCCACGCCAGCCACCATGAGGTAGCCATTTTGATTCCTAAAGCATGTAGCCTAAAATCTACACATAGCAGATAAGAAATGGCCAGCTCATGGTGCTGCTCTTGTTTCTAGTTATCAAAGCCTGGAGACTTGTGGGAGAAACTATGCCTTTGAACTATTGCTATATTGTGGTGGGAGGGGATAAAGCAGAAAAGGGTCGTGTCGTGTCTCCATCTGCCCATGAAGACTCCGCCTGGGAGAAAGGAGGTAAGGGGGCTCCCAACCTGCCTCGTGGACAGAACGTCTGTGTCAGGATCAGAGTGGAACGTGGGACCTACCTTTAAGCGTGGTTAGGTGGGAGCTCTAGCTTGATCAGTCTGAGCTGGAATCCTTATTCTCTGAAAGGGATTTCTGAGCTAGCACAGAACCCAAGAAAGATTAAGAACGTCATGTGAAAATTCTTGAATTCACTGTAGTCTCGAATTAACTGTAACCCTCTCTTGCCAAAGCAGTGACCTTTTTAAGGTGGCATCGGGAGTGTGTCTCTCACCTTTCAGAATAATGACGCGACTCCCCATCAGCGATATGTTTGCCTTTTCCCTGGGTTATGCATTTTCTTTCTTTCTGAAGTTGTTATTTATCACCAGCCGTGATGTCTGGTCTCAGGGCAGAATTCCCTTCCCGCTACGATGCATTGTTTTGACTTGAGCCCATTCCTGGAACTTTTTACTATTCTGTACACTATTCATCTCAATTGATTGTCCTGGCCTGGTGCGACTCCTCCGTTGGGTGTGTTTGATGCAGAGTGCTTTGAGGTTTGTG
Organism: Myocastor coypus; assembly: GCA_004027025.1. NCBI lineage: Eukaryota > Metazoa > Chordata > Mammalia > Rodentia > Myocastoridae > Myocastor > Myocastor coypus. The sequence continues at coordinate 35,516 of PVJA010004714.1, read as the reverse complement.
AAAAGCGTTTTCCAGAAACTTGCAGTTAGATAATACCCCTGGGTCTCAGTGATCCTTTTTTAAGCATTGCCACCATCTACATTAATCATCCTGTTTTTGATGCATAGACAAAAGATGCAGAGCTGTTTCTGTAGCGGGGGGTGGGGGCCGTTTCTAGGAGCTGCGTCTTCCAGGCTGGAGAGGCAGCTTCAGTCTGAGTTGTGGGGGCGGTGTGGAAAAGCTTTTGGCTCCTGAATTACAATAAGGATTTGAATCAAGAGAGCCCACAAAGATTCTGCCCAGAAAGCTGTTTCCCTCTCATTTTCTGTTTTTGGAAGTGAGGCCCCAAGTATTAATGTGCCCCCCACCACTTGTGATTTTGCATGCGGAGTGCAAAAAGCGGGGAGACTCAGAGCGTATTGTGTTCCCTCCCTCTTTCTCTCCTCACTTACTTGAGTTCTCAGGATGTTGGGGAGTGTGTGCTGATGTGCGGATCTGTGCCGGGTCTGGGTGGTGCTGTCTTATAAGCTGGGGCGCTCTGCTGTTTTCTGCAGGAGCCTGCGTTTCCCTGTGATGCTGCTGTCCTCAGGCCTGGGCCTGAGGGCTCTGATGTCTTTCCCGGCTGGCTCAGTCTGATTCCACGTCCTAGAATCACTCCTGCTGCTAGAGATGTCTGCAATCTCAGCCCTATTCACTGTGAGAATTAAGTCGAATGCTCCTGCCGACTCAGGATGCCATGCCGTACCATCACCGCTGCTGGCTTGCCGTGCCTTTGTGACCAGCCAGTTCTCGACGTGAGCCCTGGTCTTGGGCCTGCGCTTTGGGTTGCTGCATTCCACACCGCCCTGTGATTCTCCCCTGTAGCAATGGCTGCCTGCCTTCTTCTAGCACCCCTCCCTCTGGGGGCTTCTGCTACGCAAAATTCTGTCCTGAGTCCCACCCTGCTGGTCAGATATCTTCACCTCATACATGGCTATTGCTGGCCTTTTCCCCTGGAGCTCATTGACGTCGTCTGTCTCCTAATTTGGTCAGCAGTCTCAGCTTCTACGCAACTCCTGATTCCTGAGGGCGTGATTAATGTCTGGGCTTGCCACTACATTGAACAAATGACACTGATGACTGTCAGATCCTACCTGAACGACTAGGGACTCTGCCACAGTGTGTTACACCAACAGTTAGACTAGGAGGGCTGTGCATGCCTGGACAGTGCTGGGACATGGCAAGGAGTCCAGACATCCATATGTCCACCAAGCCTTGTCTAGAGACCGAACGCAGAATGCCTTACATAAATATACTCATTATATTTTGAAAATGTGTGTAGATGCTTCTGTATCTAATTTAATTAGACATAGATCTATTTAAAAGCATGACTGAATTCGTAACATTTTTCTGTCGTTGTGTATCAATCAACAGAGACCAAAAATACAAGCACAGCTCAGGACGATGTAGAAGTTCAAGAGAGGCTGCTTTTACTGTCATTTTCTGCACTAGCTGGCTCTCACCGATCTGCTAGCTTGCTTGGGTGGCGGTATATCCTCTCCTTCTAGTGGCAAAACTCCTGAGCAACAATTCATTCTGCATGAAATGTGAGTCTCTGTGGGCATTTTTGCTGCCAGCCACAGTGGGTAGGGGTGCCAGGGTTAACCCATTGTAAACTATTTCGACAGCCACCTCAAGGCCAATTAACAACAGAGCTGTGTTGGCACAATTCCTCATGTTGTGGTGACCCCAAAACCAAAAAAATAATTTTGATGGATACTTCAAAACTGTAAATTTTCTACAGTTATGCTTCGGGATGTAAATACCTGATATACATTATGTATTCTTATTGCTACAAATCAAACATAATTTAAACATAGTGATTAATCATAAAGACAATATTTAATTATATGTTGAGAAATATTTATTGCTAATTCCAATAAATAACATTTCACCATGGCACAGCATGGGTTTAAATATGTATTTTCTGATGGCTTTAGGCGACTCCTGTGTTTTGGTCATTCGACCCCCTCTGGGGTCGAGACTCACAGGTTGAGAACCGCTGCTCTATAGTCAGGCTGGTCACTGGCCTGTGGTGCTATTGGGAGGAACATTTCAGAGGAGGGGAAAGAAGGAAGAAGTTAGGTCACCGGGGGTGAGCTGCTGAAGGGGATATTGGGACCTCTAGCTTCCTGCTTCCCTGCCATGAGGTGCTATGTTCTCATGGGCCCAGAACAACTGGACCAAGTGACTTTGGACTCAAACCTCTGCCAGTGGGAGCAAAAATAACCTTTTTCCTCTTTTTAAGTTTATTATTTCAGGTATTTTGTCACAGTAACTGAACTCTGACTAACACATGACTTGTAAGTAAGTCTCTCTGTCTGTCTCTGTCTCTGTCTCTGTCTCTGTCTCTGTCTCTGTCTCTCTCTCTCCCCCTCTCTTTTATACTAGGGATTATATTCAGGACCTTGTGCTTGCCAGGCAGGCACTTGTGCCACTGAACTATATCCCTAGCCCAGTCTCTAAGTTTTGACTGTAAGTCTGTGAAGTATGTCCCTATCTTTAGAAGCTAATGGAAGTTGGGGGATCCTAGAGATTTCTAGGCATATGAGGACCCTATTTTGTGCCTATTACTCTTGGAAGCCAGCTCCAGCTTCTAAAATATCCTGAGCCAGCATCCATGTAAGAATCCTATTCTACAGGAATAAACAGAAGGAAAAGGCAGCTGGAACAAACAACTTCCAAGTTAATATTTGGCCCTGATCAACCCAGACTGGACCAGGCTGTAAATCCCTGATGGAAACTGGGGTTCTCCTCCTCCACCTCCGTCTTCTCTATTCCTAATATATCTAGGTATAAGTCTGAGATACTGGATCCTGAGGGAAGTCCCTACATTTATGCTGAGAGGAGGCTAACCTTGAGCCTGATACTGGAATGCATCTCTGGAACTTTGAGATTGTTATAGTGGCTCAGACCTATAACAGAGGAGCAAGGAAGACCAAGTCCTAGACCCTTATTCCACAACAAGGTGGAAGAAGCCACCCTGCCTTCCTTGGGTGCAAGGGAGCCGTCCCTGGTGTTGAAGCAGACCAGCTGCTGCCTAGCTCTATGGAGAGTGTTGTAAACAGAGCCAGTATCTGAGGTGCTCTTGCCCAAGTGGAGCAAAGCCCCAGAGGGAATTTGGTAAGGCCATTCTCAGCTTGCTCTTCAGTGAGGTACCTTTGGCCACCCTTTCTGAATCAGTAAGCGAGCCCTGGAGAGCCAGGCTTTTTGGGTCAGTTTTAGGTAGGAGAGCAAATAAAGCATTGCAGCTGTTATACCATCACCCATAATCCTGCAAAGGAAAACTCTTGAGCTCTGAAAGAGATGAGGAAAATATCCAAGTTTCCTATTCCTGCCTATTTAAGAGGAGCTCTACCAGCAGTCTTGAAGGAACATTCTGTACCTCTGTTCCCTGGGCTCTGGGACGAGCCATGAGTGAGCCTGGGTAGTAACCACAGGTGTTCATGTTGGCACTGTACATGACACAGCAAAGATGCCCATCACTCTTACCCTCAAAGAGCTTTAAAAAGAAAGATGTAAACTGCAGAGAAATACACTTGTAATTGATATTTTTAGATGGAAACAAAATTATGCACAGAAATGATGGATTTCCTTAGGGAAGACTGCTTAGAGAGAGGTGATATTTATTCATGAGAAGGAATCAGGCTGCTCATGATTAGGGGCAAGGTTTTTGGGTTAAGGGAAAAGTGTGAACACTAATATTTTTCTATGAAACAAGGCCCTTCTCAGAAGAATGACCTCCCTAATGCCACCCAATGGCAGGAGAAATGCCCAGTGTGTGATGGATCAAGGAGCAACTGAAGTGAACTCATGATCCAGAGTTTAATCCAAGGTTTTCATTTTCAAGGGAGATAAATATGTTCAAGAATCTTAATAGACTGACCTTGGATTTTGCTGGTTAGTTTTCCATTAGGTCTCTCAGTAGTTCCATGACTTTTATTTTAGTTTTTACACTACCAAATGGAACTCTATTTTGTATTATGACATGTGCCTTTAAAACCAGAAGAGAGCTGTATTCTCAGTGGGAAAAAATGATTAGAAAGAGGATGTCTTAGAAAAAACAAAGAAGCAAGCCAATGCAGAGACAAGGCTCTTATCTGCACAACCCCAGATTCTGGTCAAGAAAAGCTCAGGGAGATCAGAGAGGAGTCTTAATCTGTGATAAGCAGATGGGAAGACATAGAGGGCTATTGTCCATGGTAGGCCTGGGAAGAGCCTAAGGGATTGGATTGGGGAATGGAATTTTCTAGGCCATCTCAGGCTGCCTGAAAGTGTGGCTAGTCTATGCAGGGCTGTGATTCTGCGGGACTTTTGTTTAAGACTAGGAACTATGAATAAAACGTTCTTATTATGTGTACCTATGTATGTATGTCTATAGATACAAGCATATGAAGAATATCCCACACACAGTGACAAATGCAGAATTGCTAAGGACCCTCCTGAAGCCTCAGAGGAGACCTGGATGAGCCAGTGGCTCAAATCTTAAACTTCATTCATTCATGAGCATTTGCCATGCACTGTCCAGTTAGGCCTTAGAGTACAGGGGATGATTAAGAGAAGGTCCCTGCATGAGGATATCTGCCCCCACCCCCTGGTGAGAAGAGAGACTCAGAGTTCTGCACAGTGAGGGCACAGTTATGTGGAGCACAAAGAGGTGTTCTGGAAAGGTCGTCTGGAGAAGGAGCTGAGGAAAGACTGTTAAACCCTGAGACTCTCAGGCACTGGTTCCGGCTGACAGGGGCTATCCTCTGGAGCAGAAGGAACATGACATGTCTTTCCCATGGCAGCCTGTGGGACGTTTCTGAGCACAGCTCGCCCAGGCAAGGTGACAGCTGTGGACTCTTGAGGGTTGATTCTCGAGGCTTTGGTGTTTTCAGCGCTGGATCAGATTACTTCTGAAGTCTTACTTTGTTTGGTTTTGGCTTTATTTTCAATTTTCTTTTCTTCTTCCTTTCTTCTTCTAGTCTTTGTGTTTTGAGATACAGTTCATGTAATAACCTAGGCCCATTGCCTTGTGCAAAAGAATGTGACATTTTAGCCATAACATAAGATGTAGGTGCTTTATATATGTCAAGTACTCCCTGGGAATAACTTAAACACACAGCAAAGTTCATTAATTCTTTCAGATCACTTGAAACACCATTTAAAACACAAGTGAGGAATGTCAAATCATTAGTTTAATTGCTTTCTGCTAGAGGCATATACAAAATTTCAGTTAATTTTAATTTGACAGAGGCAGTTCTTATGTGATTTATACATGTTGTCATTCACTAGGGGGTATCTCCTCCTCTTAATGGGTTAAAACCTACGTTGGAACTTGTTATGGTTTCAATCTAAAATGTTCCCAAGACTCATGGGTTTGGAGGGTGATTGGATCAGGAAGGCTTGGTACTCACCAGTGGATTTGACCATTGATGAGTTCAGTAGATGAATGTATTGTTAAAAGGTGGGGCCTGGGTGGACATAAGTTAAGAGAGGCTTAGCCTGGAAAAGCATATTTTGGTCTCAGGCTCCTGCCATCTCGTCTGCTTCCTGCCTCCCATGAGTTGGAGTACTTTTCCTGTGCTATACTTCTCTGCTGTCCTGCTTTCCCTTGGAACCCACTGACCATGAGCTGACAGCAGGAACCAGAGTAAATTTTGGTGTTGTTGGTGTTTCATCTCAGGGGCAGGGAAAGGGTCTATAATAGAGAATGACTGCACAGGAATGCAGATGGATGTAGAAACCATAGCTACCGGCATATGCTTGAATCCATTGATGGAGAGCAACACGCCATGAGGTTGACTTTGAGAGAGCAAGAGATGTGTTAGTCAGCTTCCTCTGCACTGGGACATAGTGTCTGACACCTACAACTTAAAGGAGGAAAAGTTGAATTTGGTTCCTGGTTTTGGAGGATGGCATTCATGTTCAGCTACCTCCAAACCAGGAAATATCATGTCAGAAGGCTTGGTAGAGCAGAGCTAAGTTCATGGGAACCTAGAAGCAAAATAGAAAAACAGAGCCAGAGAGGAAGGCAAGGGCCAAAAACGATCCCTAAAATCATATTTCTGCGAGCTGTCCAAAGGTTCCCAAAAGGCTTTGCTGATGTACCAGGTTTTTATTAATCTGATCAGGCTGAAGTATCAGGGTTTATTGGGCAAATAGAATGATTTACTATTGTCAAAGGCTTGCTTTGGATAGTTCAGACAGTTTAGCTGCCTTTTACATTTGCAGTGATTGTAAGCATGAAGGAGGAAGTTTGGAGCACACCTGGAATTTTAGAGTGGTTGTAAATCCACTTATCCAAGATTCTGGTGTTGTGGCGCTGAGGCTCACGCACCTGTGCAGATCCATGGGAAAAGGAGGACTGTAACTGTGACTGTCCCAGCAGGGTGTGGTCTCGAGGAAGAAACACTACAAGTTGCTCTGAAAACATTTTGCTGTGAGGATCTGAATTGAAGGGCGAGAGAGCAATTCAGTTTTGCTGAAAGAGATGGTGATGTAAAAATGTAACACTTATGGGAATTCTTTTCAAAGCAAAATGGAGAGCTTTGCTAATTTAGACCACATGTCTGGTCTGGTCCTCTATGTCCAGTGTTTTAATAAGCTTTATGATACTGTAACAAAATACCAGAGATAACCAACTTGAAAGAGAAATGGTTAGTTCAAGTGCACAGTTTCAGGGTTTTAGTCCAGCGTTGGTAGACTCTATTGCTTTTGGCCTTGTGAGGCAGCACATCATGGCCAGGACACAAAAGAGAGGAAGCAGAAGAGACTCAGGTCCCACAGTCTCTAAGGACAAGTTCCCAATGGCCTAAGACTTCACCTAGGGCCTACCTCTCAGTAGTTCCTCCTACTTCCTATAGTGACATACTGAGTCACAAGCCTTTCAAGAGTCTTGATGATACATTTTTCCAAACCATGACACAATGGGACACCTACTACATTTCTAGCGTTCAACATTAGGACAATTACTAGGTTTTAAATAGCTCTACTACCTGGATTTTCTGCCTCTAGGTGCCATATTTCTGTAGTGGAACTCCTAAGTGCTTTAAATGACTAGTACCCTATGAAGGAGTGTCTCAGTTATTCTTCTCTCGTTTCTGGGTCAAATACCTGACACCCAGAATGAAGGATGGAAAAGTTTATTCAGGTCACAGTTGCTGGAGGTTTTAGTCCATATTCGGGTGACTCCAAGGCAGATTTGCATATGGCAGAGGGCAGTAGTTCATGGTAGAGGAACAGCAATAATGGCGGCAGAGAAGACCGACCAACCAGGGCAACAAAGAGCAACAGAGCAAGAGTCTGTTGCTCTGTCTCTCTTATACATTCAGGCTCTCTGCCTCAGGATATCTGCCTCAGGCCACACTTATAATCCCAGCAGTGCCAAGAACCATAATCCCAGCAGTACTAAGACACATTATCCCAGTAGATCATGAGTTAGTCTCAAACTCTAGAAGTCCCCATGCCATGCCTGCATGAGACTTTGGGGGGACAACTGGACACAAACCATAACAAGGTGCTGAAAGCTTAACTGCCAAGAGCTAGTCTTTAGATACCCAAGGAGTTGTTTTTACTTCCATGTCGATGTCTGTACGGTTATCTATGCAACTGCCACTATACAGTTTAGTGTTTCCATCTCTCTAAGGCTGCATCAGTACTATTAGCATGTTGAAGTCACATGTTAAAAGTTCAAAATAGGGTTGGGGCATAGCTCAGTGACAGAAGTCTTACTTAGTATATTTGAGACTTTGGTTCTATCCTGACACTGGGATAAAAGAAAAATTAAAAATAAAATTAAATAATGTTGACTTTCCAAGTGTATTGTCTTTACATTTTCAAGGCTATATCTTAATATTATAATAAAATGTCTATATTTTATATAACCTTAAAAATGCTTTTTGTTAAGAAAATTTAAGGCATTTTGGATTTTTAAAAACACACATACCCATATTTTTATGTCTCCTTTTATTACCAAACACAAAAGCCAAAACCTTCAGTTTCCTTTTATTGTGGGATAAAATGTCTTCCAACAAAGTGAAGACTTTGTAGATGCAATAAAGCAAAGATGAGGTCACACTGACTTAGGGTTGAGCCTGATTAAAGTGGTACTCTTGTAAGAAGATGGAAATTTGGACACGGACACATAAGACCAGAAACCAAGGAATAGTGGTGCTTGCTAGCAACTGTCAGAAGCTAGGGAAGCCAGGAAGGTTCCTTTCTTAGAGCCTTAGAAGGTGGATAGCTCTGCAGACCCCTTGAATCAAGACTTTCAGCTTCTAGGACTGCAAGAGAATAGGTTTCTGTTGTTTTAAGCTGCCTAATTTGTGGAACTTCATTGCAGACCTAGGGAATTAACATGTTTCCCTTTCCCTAAACTTGCACAATAGATATTGAGAATCAAAGTGGAGTCGTTTGTTTTTCTAACCAAAAAACAAGCAGAGCTGGAAGGTTGTGCAGGATGTCAAGAGCCATTGCAAAAGACAATGCTGGAACCACAGGCTGACACAAAGGCCACCACAGCCTTACATAGAAAATACTTCTGCAAGGGCATCTGTTGAGGAACTGGACTAATGCCACTCTAGTTATTAAACCTTGTATCAAGGTCAAACGATTCAGAACAATTTACACCGACTCCCTCATACTGTGTTCACTAACTTCACTACCTCTACAAAGATTCCCTTTGGAATGTTCTACTATTCCTAATCTTAATGTACCGCACTAACTGTTGGAGGATCTGTCCTAGTTAGATTGATAGTCTGTAATACAGTGTTTGCCTTTTAAGGGGCTGTGAACACCTATGCTTATTTCTGAGCCAGGCAAGTGGAAGCGTATGAATGACTTCTTATTTCAATGAACACACGATTCTAGAGAAAGAGCAGCAGCCCAGGTTAGAAACTCACACTGTACTGCAATGTCGCTAATAACAAGAATCCCCCCTCTAGGGCTTCTGAGCACGTTGGGATACCAGTTACCACTCTGCAATAATTAAGTGATGACAGCAAGGTTACCTCCTTTATCATCAGCACATGTAGTTTCTTGGTTTGGCCTTTGGTTGAATGACTTCAATGAAGATAATGGTGGTACTACTTAGTATAATTTCATATTTTACATTATTTTTATTAGTATTGTCATTGTGATACAGGGTCTCACCACGCAGGATAGACTCATCATGATCCTCCCGTGCTGGGATTATAGGCATGCACCACCACACTTAGTTTGGGATGGCACGGTGTACCCGGGGTTCTGGCGCCAGCACTACATGCAGTAGTGGGGATCAAAGTTGGGACCTTGTGCTTGCCAGGCAAGGTACCTATACTGCTGAGCTATCTCCACAATCCTAATTTCATATTTTAATAATTTGTGGTTTGCAACTTTCATTTATTGGGAGACTTCTTGTGTTCCCCCTCCCACTCCTGACCAGGAGTTTTTTTTTTTTTTTTTTTTTTTTTTGCAGTTAGGATAGGCTACCACATGACTACTGGTGGTGTCTAGTTTTGGCCCCGAAATGATAACTCTTAGGTTCTTTCCAAGGTCTAGAGACAGCTAGACTTTATTCTGTTATTTTAGTTTATAAAATTAGCCCTTGTTAAGACAGATTAAAATACTAACCATACAGTAGCAGAGTGAATAACCTCACAGGAGGTTATAAGAATATAAACTCCCTAAGCATTGTACTGTATGCTTACATCTTGATCTTTTTTTGTCTTTTTGAGACAGGGTCTCACTATGCAGTTCAGGCTGGCCTTGAGCTCACTTTTGTAGCCCACGCTGGTCTTGAACTCGCACCAATTCTCCTGCCTCACCCTCCCGAGTGCTAGGATTACAGGTATGAGCCACCACGCCTGGCTTACATCTTGATCTTGTACTTGTACTGTATACTTGCATTTTTTTTTTTTTTTTTTTTTTTTTTTTTTTTTTTTTTTTTTTTT